>PVLA01006158.1:0-130390 GCA_004027455.1 Hydrochoerus hydrochaeris | reverse complement strand
AAGAAGTTACTGTATTTTGGGGGGGTCTAGATATTGTAACATAGTCTGTGAAGATGTGGGAGCTGAGAATAAGCCCTGAGGCAACCTCTTGACTGAATCTTGTATTGGTTACATGATTTTATTTCTAACTATGAAATACAGGTTATGCATATATATTCTGAACTTTGTAGGGTTCTTATTTTGTGGGAAACATGTTAAAGGATAGTTTATGCTTTAGAATGATTGCTCTGTGTTCTCTACCTAAGGATTCCTTACAACTTTTTCTTTTATCCTAGTACACCCAAAATGCAATCACAGTGCTTAGAAAAAATAAAGGCTAAAAGGTTTTCTTTTTACTTGAACTTTTAAAATTGTATCAAATTGTATCAAAAGTAAGCCTTCAGTGAATCAGCCTTTAAAGTATCTAATTACATGGTTAAAATAGTTAACATTAATGAGGTATGAAAGGAGCAGTGCTATTTATATGTATTATCTTTGCTTTAACAATAATTCTGTGAAGTAAGTGCTATTATTATTATCCTTTTAAAAAACTTTATTAGTTTTTAAGCAGTTTGATGACATGGCTCTTTAATATTTAAGATAATTTAGTCCTAGCAAAGGTAATTCACTTGAATATACATCAGTTTTATGCATCATTTCTATCGGTCATCAAATTTAAATCTCTGTTATAAATGGCTTTGATTCTTACAGTAGAATAATTTAGTTATGGGTGATGGGAATAATACTGAATTTTTAACTTTTTTGCTTTTAGGGTTTGGACAAAGGAGCTAAAGGGCAAATTTCCGCTTTGAGCAGTGTTCTTTCAACTGTTAGCCAGAAGAAGGAAGCTGCCGAAAATAGTTCACCTACACATCTCATTTTCCCTAACATCAAGAACGGTAATGATCTGTATGTCTTGGCTGAAAGTGTGTTGCAGTGTTAAACTATTTAAAAGGTAGATTTTTTATTACTCAGCATTGTTCTGGTAGATCTAGTTAATGTAACAACAATAAAGAAATAAGCTATGTAAATATTTACAAGAGACAAAATTATTATTATGATGATTGTTATTTAGAATAAGAGATGAAATGTAAAACTCACGAGTAATAAATGATTAAAGTGCCAGCTACTACATAAATACTGTACATACATCATGTTTTACATACAATCTTAATAATTTTTAAGATTTAAATATAATTCAAATATTTATTAGGTTTTCTATATTTGCGCAGTAACCAATTCAAAAACTTGTTGGAAAATATATAAAATATTTAGAGATAAACCTTAAAGAAAATAAGTAAAACCTACATAAAGAAAATATGAAGCATTACAGAAAGACAAAAGATAGTTTCCATGGGAAAACAAATTTCATAGAGATGTAAGGTCCACTCAATTTATTCTCTATATTTAATGAATTTTCAATTCTTCTTTGGGGAAACCTAACAAAATGATTCCATATTTGATTGTGAGAATAAATGTCTGAGAAAGTATAAGACAAAATAATGAAACAGCCCATTCTCCACAGTGCCATATACATAAAGCTGTAGTAATGATAGCATTGCTACTAGAAAAGCCAAAAAGATGAAAATAGATCAATAAAAAATATTATGTGTAAATGGCATTAAATTATTCAAAAGTTGGAGTTAGACCAACTGACTAACCTCTCAAAATTAATGAAGTTAGTTTTTCTTTTCTTTCTTTTTTTAACTATGAAAGATTTTTTTTTTAAACTGGAAGAGTATACAACTGATTTTAAAATCTGCATATACTCAGTGACCCAGTAACTTCATTCTAGGAATATAGTCTCAAGAAATCATGTAGCATGTGTGCAAATATACAAAGAAGGGATACATATTATTTATAATAATGTTTGAAGCAATCTGAGAAGATTGCTGGCTAAGTAAATTGTGTTAGTATACTGTATTTCTGTGTAGGAGAATGCAACATGCACAAAAAGTGACTAAGGAGTGCCCACAAAACTTTGTAGAATTTATTAAAAGGAAGTTACACAATTATGCAGAACATGACTCCAGGTTTTTCTTAATAGAAGGAAACCATTTGCACTTTTGGCATAGAAAGTACCCACTGATCTTTTAATGGATTTTTACTCAGTAAAGTAGGATTGGGTGTATATTATTAATATTTCTTTGTATGACTCTGTGTTGTTTTATCACAGGAAACATATATTACTTGCATATTTTTATGTACTGATCACCATAAAAAAAATCTGCAAAGCTTTGACTGCCCCTCACTCTCTAACCAGAAATAAAACAAAAAACCTGAAAATGGTTAATAACATTGTTTATAGTAAATTATCTATGTACATAAGCTGTATGTGGTATAAATTGTCACAAAAATTTTCTGTTTAACATTGCTAGCTCCTGTTATACATATTCTATGGTCTTACAGGTTAGTATCTGTATCCTGTCATTAATGAGACTTTGCCTTTGGTAACACTTTTCTTTATTTATACAAACACATTCTATCACTTAGGTCTTACCATGTGGAGGCACAGTAAGACCTCCTATATGTCCTATGTGCCTATATGTTACAGGTCCCAGTCCACAATATAATAAAACCTATAGTTGTGGTGCCATTGTAGAAAGAGGAATAAAATGAATCTATATGGGAATGGGAGAGGAATTAAGAAAAATGATTTCTGGCTTAGACGTATTAACTGGGTGGTAATAACTTTTATTTATATAACATAACTATATAAAACATACATTTTATTTAAGCTTTATAACCATTGCATAAAATAGAATGAATGTTAATATCCTCATAGTATCTTATTTTCATTGCTGCATAGCAAATTACTACAAATTAAAGACTTTAAAACAATATCCATTTATTAGCTTATAGCTCTTTAGATCAGAAGTCTGGAAAAATGTAGCTAGGTTTTTTATTTTGTGTCATACAAGGGTTACTCAGCTGTGTTTCTGATGGGCTTTCCTTTATAGGTAATTTGTTTCTTTTCCCTAACAGCTTTTAAGATTCTATTCTTTTTTTCCCTTTCTCTCTCTTTTTTTTTTTGCACTGGGGATGGAACTCAAGACCGCGTGCTCACCAGACAGGCACTTTTGTCACTGAGCTAAATCCTTGTCTCTAAGATTCTATTCTTTAAAAAATGAAAAAATAAAAGCAAAAAAGTAGATTCTATTCTTATGTTGAATTTCTGGAATCTTGACTATAATATACCTGGCTATAAGGTTTTTTTAATCATGGTTAATTGGAGTTTCTATATGCCTTACTTATATGTATGTCAAATTCTTTTTCTCTATCAGGAAATTTTTCTGCCAGATATCTGTGAACAGTTTTATAATAGCATTTGTGATATCCCTTGCTTTTTCATTGACTCCAATCAATCTTAATTTATTTGTCTTTGTTTCATTTAGCAGCTGCTAGATTGATTTTTTATGGTCCCTTGGCATTTTTGAGAAATCTGTCTTCTCTTGGTCACTGTCTTCTGTATCTGAGATCCAGTCCTCACATTAGTTTAATCTTCTGTGAATACTTTCAATGAAGTTTTTATTCTCCTGTATATCTACTTGAATCACCTTATGGGTTCCATTGGATCTCATTTCTTTCCTTGCTGACCATTCACAACTTGCATAATTTTCTTAAGCTCCTCTGTTTTTTTGTCTGTATCTGCTCTAGTGTCATTAAACATGGTCTTTTATTTTGGACACCGTCTCTGCCATTATCTGAGGGATTATTTATGATTTAGTTTTTTCCAGAGCCTCATTCAATTGCTGTGGTGTTACCATTAGAAAGGTCCGGTGGAAGGTTTTCAGAGTGTCCTACTTCATTGCCCCCTGGATTTGCCTTTGGTGAACTGGGTATCTGGTATTGCATCTTAAGGGTCTTCTCATTTTCTTCTTTTTTTAGTTTGATTCCTTGGGTGATGCTTATAAATTGCCTATGGTGGGTTGCTTTATTGCTAGTATTTAGGACCCTAAGGAAATAACTACTACTCTTGAAGTATTTTCCAGGCGTAACTGGTTTTTGGGATGTGAGTCTGTTGGAAGAGTCCACCTCTTCAGTTTGTTGCAGAAGAGAAGTTGCTGCTTGTTTGGCCCAGTCCCTGATTCTTTGGCACAGCGTCATAGTATTTTCTGTGACCTTTAGTCAGTCTCAGTCATGGAATACCAGGACCAACAGCTTTTTAGAACAAATATGTCAATTTTGGATATAGTGATACTAATAGGTCAAGCGCAGCTTAGAAAATGACAAACTGAGCTATTAATTTGCCACATTTAACCATATGAACTAGATTTGTGTTTATATAGCAAAATCTAAAACACACCAGAAAATTATATGCAATATACAAGTCCTTAATATGTCAATTTTGTCCTCAGGGGTTAAAATTTAAAATGGGTTAAGGAGAAAATAGAGAAGTGGAAGAGGAAGAGATTAGAAGGTTGGAGGACAAAGAGGGTTCATGGAAACTTTAGGAAACTGGTGCAAAAGACTGAAGGGAAAGAGAGATGGAAGAGATGAAAAGAACAGAACCACAAAGAGGCTAGGAATCATGTTCACACTCATATAAAAACAAGATCAAATGATGAAAGAGGAAAAACAAAAGGTAAACAAAAGCCAAAAAACAAGCCCACCACCATAGCAGCAAAAAACAAATGAGAGAAGGGAAAAGACAAAAAACAAAAAACTGGTCCAGGGCCAGGAATATAGCTTAGCAGTACAAGTTCCTGCCTGGCAAGCACAAGGTTTGAGTTCAATCTCTGGTGCTAAGAAAAAATAAATAAAGGTCCACTTCCAGGGTTGTCTCTAGTTTCCAGCTGGTAGGCAGCTGTGGAGAGAGAGTCATGATCTGTGCCAGTCTATCCCAGAAGCCAGCAGTAGCTTTTAGGCAGGGTAGTGGCTAACCTCAGTGAGCCTGTTCTTTCTGGCTGAGACCAGAGTTACTGCGATCACTGCCATCCAAGCACCTTCTGTGAGTCAGAGCGCAGCTGGGAGCCACTAGATGGAGCCAGCAGCAGTTTTGAGTTCCAGTCTCATTCAGCCCATCTCCAAGATGGCTGAGAGAAGGGAAAAGACAATTGCCCTCTCCCTCGAAAGGACTGAGCCCTCCCCACTCATAGCCAGCCAGTGCATTCCTTCACATGTGCTGCTCCCCTCCACTCCCACATCTCTCCACGGAAGCCTCGGGGGTCATCAGCTGTCACCCTGTGTCCACAGGTTTGACTGTTCCTCTTGCACAGTGAGTCCCATCTCAGGAAGAAGGTGCCATTGGCTGCCTCCTTCTTCTCTGGTGAAGTTTCTCTTTCCACTCTCTCTGTGGGCTTCAGTTTGTGCTTCATATTCTTCCTGGGTCCGGGGGGACCCATTTCCCTCCTTCTTGTCTTCCTCGTGTTGTTATATGCCAGCATCTGGATGGCAACCCTCAGGCTCTTTCTCTACTGTTTCCTTTCCGCCATCTTGTTCTCCTGCTGCTCCATGTGTATTGTAAGGAAAAGAACCTTGAAATGGTTAGGGTCATTTCCCCCCCTCTTCTTCTCTGCTCAGGAGAACCAACTACATACTGTCTTAAATTGATGTGTTACTTTTTTTCCAAGCAAACTTGGCATCATTGTAGAAACTACGCCTTTTACTGTAACAGTTTTTAAAAATTTAAACATATTTTGATCACACCACATCTGCCTAAGAGTCCTTGAGTGGACGTAATTGATCCTGAATGTGATCCACCCATTGAACTCCCACTGGTCAGCTTCTTCTCTCTCATCTGTGCCAGTTTGTGTGGAATCTAGACTTATGTGCAACCTGAGTTCAGAATATTTGCAGACAGCACTCCTGATGACTAGACCTTTTAGCATACTTCACTACCTTATTAGAACTCTTGGTGCTGACTTCTGTGTGTTCTGTCTAGATGCCATCTAAATTCAGGTACTTCATTGGTTAACAGTGCTATTTTATTGAATGAGTTTGGACTGTCTTCCACATGTAAACATATTTATAGTTCCTTGATCTTTTGAAAAGTCTGCCTTATTTGCCAATAAGATTATGTATGGTACATGTGGTTTTATACTTAGTAAATAGTGTACTGAATAAAGAAATGGATGGGAAGCATTTTTTTTTCTAGCTTGTTTGCCAATCTATGACAAACCTATCTCAAAACTATAATAAGGTCTATAAGATAGTTCAGTGGAAGGCATCTATTTCATTAGCGATAACATCCTATAAAAACTTTTGTGATTTTTATAACTAAATCCATAAACTACATCATTCATGCTTTTATTTAAATTTTATGATCACAAACATCACTGAATTTAGTAAAAGTCCATCTCCACAAACCAGTGAAGGTATTGTTTTGTTTGGCTCTAATAGCTGAAATCCTGTGTGTTAGAGTTTTTTCTTCCTTCTTCTTTCTTCCACCTTTGATTTTATTTTTTGCTAAATGTTCAGAATAGTCATCCTATAGACAATGATTTATACCACCTGTTTTGCCTAATCCACTGTATTTCTTTTTTTTAGCTTCCTGCTGTTACTAAAGTAATCAAAAGCAATACCAAAATACCAAACTGAGAGATGGATCCTTTAAATTGTTTTTCATTTGTTAGCTGCCTGGTACTTACATGCTGTTAATTTACGATATTAAGTAAGAACCAAGTCTTTCAGTCAACCAGCTTTAACTGTCAGGGTGACCTTAAACAGCTATCTACCTCATGAGCCTTAATTTACTCATTTATAGAATGAGAAGATTAAGCATGAGGACTTGTAATATATCTTGTACACCTGAGTTTTATGATTTAAAGGTTTAATTTGCCAATATATCAATTTTTCTTGATCCTTGTTGAATTTTAAAATATTTTATATTTTACTATCTCCTACTTCCATTTGGTTTCATTGTACTATTTCTTTTTATTCACGATAGAGAGTTTGGCATTGCCCAGTAGTAATGTGGGCTTTGTATCATCTCAGGTTGGATTTGAATCCTGGCTCTGTAACCTTTAATAAAGTCACTTAACTTCTTTGTACTTATTTTCTCATTTGTAAAAATAGGATAATAAAGAAGCTACTCTATAAGGTAGATGAAAGGAGATTTAAAAAGTATTCAATTCAGTGTCTTAATGAAATTCAATAAATTTTGTGTTTACACATATATATGCTAAATTATATATAAAGACTGAATTGTATGAGGATGGTTTGCAGTAGGGCTGAGTTATGGCACAAATTCTTTAAAATTCAAACTGTATCACATATCTTAGATGTATTCAACATTTTTGTAGCTTAGATAGTAATAAAATTAAAAACTATGAACTCAGGACTCAAATCAGGAAAATAACATTACCAGCACTTTACAACTTAAGCCTCAAGCCAGATGTGGTGACACATGCCTGTAATCCCAGTAGTCAGAGGCAGGAGGATTGCCACAAGTTCGAAGCTAACCTGGGTTACATAGTGAGTTAAAGGCTGATCTAAACTGCATAGTTGTCTCAAAACAAGCAACTAGATAAATTGATTAAAGCCTCGATTAGCCAACTCGAGTCACATTGCCCTACCCTTCTGTCCATCAGCAACTGCTGTTCCTCTCTGTGTGAGTGAATCTTGAGAAGCAAAAGACAACTAGTAGGACATTGGGCAGAGGTATAATTTGATTTTTTACTAGATGTCTGGCTTAAATATGATCTCTCCAGCTATCTTGGAGTGTACTGTTTGTTTCACCTGTGAGGTGAACTGACTGTCCTCATCTGGTTCAGACAGCAAAGCAGAAAAGGGGGAGTAGAGATTTCATCACACCACTGGAAAGCCAAGCCAAGAATAAGAATAAAAGTCTGGGCCAGGATCATTTGCTCATTCTGCCTTCAGCTGTAGGCTTAAACCTTAATGAAACCAGGGCTAGAACATCTCCATGTGTCCTTTTCCTGTCTTCCTTGGCTTCCTCGTAGCATGGAGACTGAATTTTAAGGATGAACATACCAAAAGAGCCAGCCAAGCAAAAATGTTACTGTCTTCAGTAACTCGGTCATGCAGCATCACGTTGGCCACATTATATTTTTTAACAAGGAACTATTAAAGCTGGCCCATATTCAGTGGGAGAAGAATTAGAATTCTATATTTTGATTAAAGGAGAATCAGAGAACAGATGGTCAGATTTTAAAACTACCACATAGATCCAGCAATCTTGACTCCTATTTCAGTACTTTTCTTACAGCACGTCGTAGAGCAGGAATTTATAACTAAAATCCGCTTTTTGATGACATACACATTTTAAGTTTCCATACTTCTTCAGTTTCCCTATTGTATGTTATGTGTAATAAAGAGTTGTTTTAACTTTTTTGTTTATGAGGCTTGTCCATTTTGTGCTTGAATAAATATAGTGCTTTTTATTGTTTTTCACTTTTTGTGGAAAATAATTTAGAACAGAAAAAAACAAATCTTAAAGAACCAATACATTCAATAGCAAAAAGCTATAAACACTGTAAACATCCACTCACCATGGTTCCTGCATTGACCTTTAAATTTCCTCTTTGGAATCTTAAGAATGGTTAATTTAGGCCACTCCTTTCATTTTATAGCACTAGAACTGAACCCTAAGGAGTTAATTGTTTATCTAAGGTTACTAAAGTTATACTCCGCCAGCAGTAGGGCCTGTCCCTTACTGCCTGAGCAGATGCATTTCTATCACCTAGGAAACTTAAGAGTACAGCATTGTTTCAAACAGGTGCTCCAGCAGCAAGTCTTTTTGTGTGAGTGCTTCCTTTCTAGGTGAGAGGATAAGGAACAAAGCCCAGATTCCTCCTACTGAATGCCAGTTCACACAGAAACTCATGTTTATTCACGTTTACTTCTGAGCTGCTGTCGCTATCCAGGAACAGTCTTCAGTCTCTTATTGATGTAGCCAATTTAAAAAGTCACTCTTCATTTTGATGACTGCAGTTGTGGAAAGGTATATTTTAGTTTCCAACCAGAGGGAGCCTGTGAAAACTGGCAAAATTTATTTGATAATCTCACACCCTTATATATGGCTGTATTATGCTGTTCACATGTTTTAATATACTGCCAGCCCCTATCACAAGCCCTTATTCTTCCATTGGTTTACAAGTATTTCACTTAATATTTCTAAGCAACCAACTAAAATTAGTAACAATATTTAAAAAATGGAAAATGATTACTGCTTATCAATGTAGCACAGAGTGTTCCCAAGTACTGGCTGAATGAAACCTAAATGACAAGTTTTAACTCATAAATATATTGTTGCCTTTTTCAGTGTATTGTGGTATCCTGTATTGCAGACAAAGTTAAATATGACAGAGATTTTTGTATTCTATTTATGATACCAGTTTGATTTAACTAACCTATCAACATAGTTACTGATTTTCTCTTTTGAATTAGATCTTAATAGATCATCTGTGAGAACAGACAAGAGAGCTTGTCTCTAAACAGTGCCTGGATAATTAGGGCCTTGAGAGTAGCTGTGAGCTGGTTTAGGTTTTTGTTGCTTTTTTAGCTTTTTATTTTTGTTTTCTTAGCTGAATGCTACATTCTGTAATTTAGCTTTCATTCACTAACGTGAGCAAAGGATTCAGGTTTTTCAGACTGAAGTTTCATTAACATAGTATGTGAACATTCTGCATTACTCTTCATTCAGTTACCTTCTGAACTAAAAATGGATCCCATCTGGGCCTGTGGTTCTAATCTCACACAAAAATCCTTTGGTTTTGGCATTACTATTTCTCTTATGTAAGTATCTTCCCCACTCAGACTGTGAAAATCCATTTCTCTTACTGACTCAAAATTTTATTCTTCTTCTAGCTCAGCATGATATTAATAAAATGAGTGGGTATTAAAATATGTGTATGTGCTTGGTGGAATGAATAAGTCAATTTATATTTGAATGGGTCTGTTTATATTTTAGCAGTGGGTGTTTATACCCAGATTGGGAAAGGTATGCATGGGAAGGAATAAGAAAGGATAAAAGCCTGGCAAAGAGGAAGTAAAACTGTAGAGAAACCAAAAACAGTAGTAATAAAGACTGGTGTTGAAGAGAGGAAACAACTTTTTTTTTTTTTAATCTCCTTTCTGTTGAAATGCTCTTTCCTTTCCCACTAATAAAAATATTGGAAACAATTGTGTTTTAAAATGATACAACACTTCACAGGACAACATAAGCCCAAAAAGTGTAATAGCTCAAAGGAGACAGGATAAAGGAATAATTAGAAATATTAAAGAAATTAGAAATAAACTGAAAGGAACACAAAGTAAACAGTATTTATTTTTGTGCTATTGTTTTTTGTTTTTAAGAGAGGGTCTCACTATGTAGTTTAGGATGGCCTTAAACTCACTATGTACCCCAGGTTGACCTCCAACTCTAAGGGATCCTCTTTCCTCAGCCTCCCAACTGCTATGATTACAGGTGTGTGCCACCACACCCAGCTTGCAAATAATGCTTACATATAATAGATAAATCCTTAAAACAACTAAAGATAAGAAGATGGAAACATTTAGAATTTAAGGTAAATTGTAGAAAGAAAAAGAATTTGAAAGAAATTAAAACAGAAAAATAGACATTCCAACTTACAGATTATTGGAACAAAAGGAAGGCAGGTGGCAACTAGTTTGTTGTTTTAAAGATTATAAGCTTTGGGGCTGGGGCTTTAGTTCAGCGGCCTAAGTGCCTGCCTTGCAATCAAGCGGTTGTCAGTTCAATCCCCGGTACAGATTAAAAAAAAAAAAAAGATTGTAAGCTTTGCTTTATAATAATTTATTAAACCATGCATTTGTTTGTGAGACTTTTTTCTATATTTGTTTTATTTTACAATTAAAAGATTATGAAATGTAACAAAACAGCAAACAGCACATTGGCAAATATTTGCCAAAGAAGAAAAGTAGAATGTTATACAAATTGATGAGAAAATTCTAACATTCCAATAAAGAATTATAGAGGACAAATGATTCGCGTGTATTTAGAAAGCTAATAATAACATTAAGAATGTTGAACCTCACTGAAATATGTTTTGAAAAATAGTATTTAGGAAGGGAGGAGGGGGAAATATCTCTAAATTACGTTGATAAATAAACTTTGAAGGGAAGAGAGAACAGAAACTCCATATTAAATATATACATTAAATTAAAGCTCTTTAGCTGTCACTAGCTATTGTGAGGGTAGTAGGAAGATAAGCCCACTACTACATGCTCTTCATGTTAATGGATTTTTCTGTTAGGATCATAAAATGAATTCAATATATGGTAATTCCTGTGTTTCTGGCCATGTTGAATTAGCCCAGCACTTTATAATTTGGAAAGGTTTTGTGATTAATTACATTGAATACTTTCTTAATGTTCAACAGTAAGAGACCCAACATCAGTTTGCCTTGATGTTAGACAAAAACAGCGGCTCTCAATAGATGCATTATCACCTGAAATGAAGGCACCAGCCCTTCCAGAACCTGTCCTTCCTGTTCAGCCCAAAACTATGAAAGACTTTCAGTAAGTTTCAACTCAATCTGGCAGTGTTTTATTGTGATTTAATATTTTTGTGTTGAATTAATTGGATTTATGGATCATTATAAGGAATTAGCCAAACGTGATGAAACTGAAGACTAAGATATCTCAGATTGAAGGTAAAAACAAATAAATGATTAAAGAGTATGGGTTAGATATGGTGAACCAAAAGAAACACCAAGTGTGAAAATATGGCTCAAAGCAGGCAAACAAAAAAAAATGGTAAATGTGATAAAATATTAGTATGTTGCTGTTAACAAAATGAGTTCAGCTACTATGTAACACATGCAATAAAAGGTATGTCAACACTCAAAAATGTATAATTTGAAGAACCAAATGGGAATGTGAACGTAGAGACAGATTGTAAGCAAAATCTCTAGAAGTTTGACTGTGAAGGAGAGGAAAGAGTAGTAATTAGAAGGGGAATATCCAGAAGCAAATTAATACCATAACATCATTAAGAATAATACATTCAAAAATTATCTGGAACAGATTTACATGTTTGGTTTCAGGATATGAAACTGCAAATTTGGTGAAACTATTTATAAAAAAGAATGCTCTTTTATTTAAAAAATACTTCTATCTGCATATATATGTATATGGTTAATATATGTTTTTATTTTAGGGACGATATAGAAAAAGTTAAATCATCAGGAGACTGGAAAACAATACATGATTTTTATCTAACAACATTTGATTCTTTCCCAGAATTAAATACTGTATTTAAGGTAATAATACATAAAGCATGTTTTCCATTCACTTTCAGTCTTAAATTTTTCAAAAAAGATAAGTTTTCTACCTAGTATTCACTTCAGAAACTGTGTAAACAAATATATTTTGGTTTATTAAATTACATGTGTGACAAATATTATTTAAACAGTGTCTTGCTTTTATTTGCACTAGTGTTAATATTTCACTCCATATTTTTAGTTTTTTATAGGTTATTAAAGCAGTCCAATAAATCCTTTTTATTTTCAGCAATTCTGTGCTAACAATTTTTTTATTATTAGACTACTTGATAGTAGTAATTTTTAAGAAATTGTATTTATCAAGTATAAGAATAGTCCTTAAAATGTTATATACACATAATTTTCAAATTGAATTTTCAGAGAGATGCCACTGCCTCATTTAATACCACTGAAGACTCTGGGATTAATGCTAAATTTGTGAATGTTGTATATGATGCCTTACTAAATACTGTAAGTATTATTTATGGACACATTCAAATAGTATAATTTTGTATGTCTTCTGTATTTCAAATGCAGCCATGTAAGATAGAAATCAGTGTAACATAATTACATTAGAAACTGATACTGTATAATTTTATAGTAAGTGTAGTTGGAATTCTCATTTAGGTCATCTTTTCTAAATGGGAACTAAATAAAAAATAGTTTTCATTCAATCTTTGTTTAAACTTATATTTCAGTTACTTGGAAAAATGCTATTTGGTTGTATTGGAATTGTACTGACTATAGAGATCAGTGATTTACAAATCTTCGCATGCATCAATCAGAAGAAATGACTAGTAAAATACAGAATTCATGTGGAATGTAAAATTAAGTAGACTTTGAGTGGTGCCCAAGAATGTTCATTTGTAACAGTTTCCTAGAGTATGTTAATGTTCTTGATCCAGGAACCACATTTTGAGAACTCCAGAACAAAAGATCAGTTTTTGAAAAATTGACATACCTTCTGTCCATGAGCGTGGTATAGCCCACCAGTTACCTAGATCTTTTTAAATTTCTTTTAGTAATGATTTGTAATTTTCTGCATAGAGTATGCTACACATTTCCTATTACATTCATTTTCAGATACTTGATCTTTCTTTGACACTCTTACATTAATTTTCTAATTGTGATATATAGCAATATTTTCATATGTATATTATTTATCTTCATTAAAATAGAACATCAGTGAGTTTACCTGGATATTTTATGTACATAGCCATGTCATTTGTGAAAAATGTGAATGTTCTCTTTCTCCATTTTTTTATGTCTTAAAATGATATTTGTACATGTTTGCCTTATTGCATTGGCTAGGCTTCTTGAATAATTTTATATTGAAGAAGTAATAACAAACCTCTTTGTCTTGTTCCCAATCTGAGTACTTAAGTGTTAAATATATGAAAGGGCACCTAACATCAGAGCAGTGGAAATAACATACATGCCATCAGATTTAATAAAAACATTTTTTAAAACCTTATCACATACTGGCAATATTGTGAACAGTTGGGATTATCATACCTTAATGAAGTGAATATAATTTGATCCACACAGTTTAGAGAATGCTTGGTATTATCTGCTGATGCTAAGCCTATACATACACTTTAACGCAGTAGTTTCATCTCTAGATATGCTTCTCTAACTTGTTTTAACTTGGAATGATGTTAATGTTTTATATACACATGCAAAATAGAGACCTGAGAGACAATAATCCTAATATGGAATGCAAACAGAAAATAATTAAACCTAAATACACTTCAAATAAAAAAACCTAATTATATTTTGAATACTTACTCATATTTTAAAATAAAATCAGCAAAATAACTTGTAATCACAGTACCTTAACTATATATCGTCAACTTAAAGATCTGAAAAAACACCCTAAATGGTAAACAAGTCTTCAGCTTTTCTTAGTAGTTCCCTGCCCTCCATGGTATGGGTTAACAATCCTGAAAATACTTTCTATGCATTGTTGAGCTAAACAAATAAACATATTTATTGTGCAGAGAACCATGTTTTTCAGTTTTGGAGAAGTGAGGTACAAGTATGGGATGCTAGAAAACCAAAAATAACTCTGGTTATTGAATTGGAATTGGAGGCATCAAAGTGAACTCATGATTTTTAGTAGGTCTAGAGATGTGTATGTCTGTGTTTCATAGCCCTGTGAACCACAAGAGTCTGGAGTCCGTTGACACACCAGTGGCACTGTGATGGAAGGGCATGGTCGGGGGATGCCTGCCTTGCAGTAGACAGGAAGCACAAAGGAAAGGGTCCAGGCCCCCAAAGTCCTGCTTCATCCAATTTTGGTGCTACCTTCTAATAAAGCCATAGAGTTATGAAGTTAGAGTCCTCATGTTCCAGTCATTTAGTAAAAGCCCCATTTCTGACCAAGCCCCCAATACAGGAGCCTTTGGGGGATATTTTAGACCCAGTTTATAACAGCATCTGTTGAAATGATCATATGATTTAAGTTTATTGTTGTGATGAATTATTTAAATTGATTGTCAAATATTCAGCCAGCCTTGTATGCCTGAAATACATTTTACTTGATTATGGTATATAATTTCTTCAGTTGATTCAATTTGCTAATATTTTGTTGAGTGTTTTACATCTTTGTTGATAAGAGATAATGCTCTGTAATTTTCATTTCTTGTGACAGCTGGTATTAAGGTCATGCTGGTCTCACAAAATGCATGCTCTCTTTGTTTCTGTTTTCTAGAAAAAGCTGTAAAAAATTGGTATCTGTTCCCTATGTGGTTGGTAGAATTCACCTATCTGGGCCTAGTGTTTTCTATTTTAGAAGGTTATCAGTTACTGGTCAGTTAGGTCTCTTAGGTATAGGTATGTTAAAATTATCTGTTTTCCTTTTCATGAATTTTAGAACATGTGTCTTTCAAGGGCACATCTAGATTATTAAATTTGTGAACATAAAATTGTCCATAATATTGTCCTTTATTTAAATACATACATGGTCACAAGTGATGATTTGCTGTAATTTGAGTGTTAATAGTTATTGTCTTCTCTCTTTTCTTAACTAGTTTGGTTAAAATTTATCAATTTTATTAAACTCTGAAAAAACACAACTTTTGGTTTCTTTGATTTTTCTCTAATACCGACATAGGTTTTTTTTGTTTTTGCTTTTGTTTTTGTTTTTGTTTTTGTTTTTGTTTTTTTATGGTACCAGGGATCAAACTCTTGACCTTGCACTTGCCAGGCAGCCACTTACACCACTGAGCTAAATCCCTGGCCCCTACTTCCCTAGTTTTAATTTCATTAATGTCTACTCCAATTTTTATTAGGTCTTTTCTTCTGCTTACTTTGGATTTAATTTTCTCTTTTGTTATAGTTTTCTAAGGCAGAAGTTTCAATAATTGATTTTAGATCTGTTTTATTTCTAATATATTCATCCAGTGCTATATATTTCCCTCTATGCACTACTTTCATTGTATTCCACAAATTCTAATAAGTTGTATTTTAATTTTCCTTCAAAGCTAAACTCAGCCTAACACAACCTCCAGTTGTGCTTCAAAGAATTTACCAAAATGAGTTAAAAACTTATGTCCACCCAAAAGCCTGTACACAATGTTCATAGCAACTTTATTCATAGTTGCCAGAAATTGGAAGCAACCAAGATCTCCAGTAGTTGAATGGATCAATAAAATACACTATAGAATACTCAACAGTGTAAAGAAATGATCTACCAAGCCACAAAAAGACACGTGGAAACCTTAAACATATATTGCTAACTGAAAGAAATTTGAAAGGCTACATACTGAATCATTCCAACTATGTGATAGTTTGGAAAAGGCAGTAAAAACAGAGCCTCAGAAGAGAAGGAGAAAAGGAAGAATGAATAGGTGAATCACAAGGGATTTTTAAGGTGGTGAAACTACTCTCTCTGATACTATAATGATAAATACATGACGTTACGCATTTCTCAAAACTCACAGAACTATACATTGAAAGGAATAAATGAATTCTGTAGACCTTAGTTAATAGTAACATATATATAGTTCATTAATTATAACAAATGCACCACCCAAGTGCACAATTTAATAAGGGAAACTATGTGAAGGATAGGGGCAGGTATATTTAGAAGCTCTAAACTTTATGCACAGCCTTTCTGTAAACCCAAGACTACTTTTAAAAAGTCTATTACTAATAAAATTAGACAAGTAAGATTTACAACTATCATAGTAATAACTGAGTCAATCATTATCTTAACTATCTTAAATAGCTGACATCAGATGCTTCTTGGTGTGATTCATTCAGAAGAACACATCATTTATGATTCTTTCTTCCAAAAACATAATTGTGAGAATGTACAAAAACCCTCAAATTAAGAGTTATTCAGCAAAACAAATAACTTTAACTCTTCAAAAATGTCAGTATTATGAAGCATAAAAAAATAGATGAGAAGCAGTTTTCAAATATAGTTGTTTTAAGGGGTAAGGACGTAAATGAACCAGGGAAATGTATGATTATCAGTGTCATTGAATGCCTTTTGAGATTTATAATCATAAATAGTATGTTCAATCAGCACATTTATTTAATCTCCCAAGCCTTCTGTTGCCCAGAAGCAGACACTAAATAAGTGATTAAACAAGATAGCATTTGCCTTCTGAGTGAAGAGTCACTGAAAGCAAAGAAGAGAAAGGAATGATAAATACATATATATCATAATAGCTAGGGTCACATGAAAGTTGACAGATATCTTGGCATTTGTATTATTTACTTTCCTGTTGCTGTAACACAATACCCAACACCCACAACATAAAGGAGATGTTTAATTTGATTCATGGTTTTAGAGGGTTTAGTCCATGCTTAGTTAGCTGGTTCCAAAGCAGAAAAGTCATGTGTGGAGAAAAGCTGCTCAACCCAGGCGTCAGGAAACAGAGAGAAAGAAAATGCAAAGGACAAAGCTATACCCTTCCAGGTCACTCCCTCCACCAGGCTTCACCTAGCAGTATGTTCAGTTATGAATTCCTCAGTGAACTAATCCACTGATCAGTGTAGCACCCCTATGATCCAATCACCTTTCAGAAGCCCCACCTCTGAACACATGAGACCTTTCAGGGGCAGATCAAATCTAAGCCATGATAAAAGTCAGTGGTAATTTTTAAGTGAATCCATAATACGTGCTTGTTTTCTTAACATTTACCTTTTAATGATATAATTTTTTCTGGATTAGTTGAATTTTCTGGTTAATGTAGCTTTTATTCTATTATTGTAATACAAAGTGCCATTTAGATGTATTTCATTTTCATTCTTTCTTGATGTATTTGGTAGTAAATAAGATTTTTCAGTTATTAAACTTTAAAAATATTATTTTATACCTTTCCCAAATTATTCTTAGTGAAAAAATATTTATCTGACCATATTTTTAATTAAACATCAGTTAATATTTAAATTTAATCATTGTTTCTAGTGAAGTATGTATTTAACTGCTAATGGTAATCACTTTAAATTATTAAACATCCTACTGTTGGACTTGTGTTCATGGTTTTACTCTGTCAAACCAGGGAATGTGAAATTGTTTTTCAGTTTTGTAAAACTATTGTTAGTCCTCAAAAGACCAAAATACATGTTTGTGGAGAGTGTACACTGCCCATCCCAGAGGACATTCTCATTGTAACCTTTATCTTTCGTGTTCCTTGGAATTCTCAGATATGTAATGCATACTACTGTGTCAGTCCTCAGCCCTCAGATTTGACTTTAATTATCAAAATAAACCTGTAAATATACTTAGTGTATAAAAGCCACAAAACAGCTAACCCTGATTATTGTACCTTGTTATTTTCTTTTGCCTACAGCCTCAAGACATTCAAAAAACAGTATTAAAGGGAATCATTAACAGCTTGTTACGCGAATGGAAAGGGTAATTGTCACCAATATTTAACTAATCAATATAGATAATTAACATGTATCTCATATTTTAATATATTGTTGATAATATTTCACTCAGGAAATATTTTGGTTGAGTTACAATAATAACATGGACCAGAAAAGGATTTTAAACCATTTATAATAAAGCTGTTTAAGATTTGTGACTGCTGAGTTCTATCCCTGGTACCAATAAAAAAAAAAAAAAGATTTGTGACTGTTTAGGATGATCCATATGTAGGCATCAGAAAATCTGTGAATTCTTTAAAATTTTCTGTAAAATTTTTTGTTTGTAGATATATATGCTTTATAAATCCAGGGTAGGTACTAATCAGTAACCTAAGTGAAGTAAACATTAAATTTATCCTTGAACTTCCAAATAGCCAAAGATAAATTTTGAGAAAATAAATGACTGGCTTCAGAGAAAAGAAACTTCTTTACTTCTCAGGTGCTTAGGACTGAAAAATAGAGGTCATAGTGGAAGTTAGCTACTTCTTGAGTGTGGTAAGGAAAGTACCATCCCAAATATTATAAGAAATCAGACCCATTTCTAGTATTTGTCACCTGAGCATAATAATTCATGTGGGCATAATAACACTACTGATTTTGTGAAACCCTAGGTGGAATGGGAAAGGACTGAGAAGCAAAGGGCAGGTGAGAAAGAAAAACATCCTTGGGAATGAAAAAGATTTAATATCTGAATTTTGGTTTTTATCCAGGATCTAGGCAGGGTTTTTAAATTGTATTTTTAATTCAGGAAGTTACTTCTAAACTTCTGAAAGTATAGCAGATAGGATGTTGATCAGGTAGAAAACATTCATCTACCTTATTTGGGAATAATACAGTTCTAGGTCAGATCTTATAATGTGAAAATCTAAATTAACATGGAGAAAATTTTAATTTAGCTTTTTAGAGATATCTGTAATGATTCTTTTATAGATCAGCATTTTTTATTAGACAAAATAACTGACATCTCCAAGTTAGAGGAGAGATTTATTTTGGTTCTCAGTTGCAGAGGTTTCAGTACATGTCCCACTAGTTCTAAGGCACAAACCCCATAGTGGGAGGTTTTGGTAGAGGAAAGATACTAACTCTAAAGATGAAATGTAAAACAGGTAGGAAGCAGAGTATTTATTGTCCAGGTCACACCTCCGTGATCCACCTAGACATACATAAAAGTATGCTTTTCTAACCTCATAGTTACCTGTCATACTAATCAAGTTGACAGTATTAGCCATCACAATTAACTAAAAACATGCTAGATGCATTTAAAAATATGATTTATAGGCATTTCTACAAATATCACTTCAGGAATGGACCTACAAGCACAAGCATGTTTCCTTTCTTTAATGTGTAATGTGTTCATAACAAAAGTATGTTATGAAATTGTTAATTATTCATTAGGCTCTTAACTATTTCCAGAGTTGACCACTATATTTACTTGACAAATGGTATAGCTGTCCTAGTAACTTAGTTTGGTATGTTCAGAGCCATCATAGCATAGGCACAGAAGAATTGGTATTTCCAATATTTTAAAGACATGTTACTGTCTTAATGCATATTAATTCATTTTTTTGCTTTTGTCAGTTCATTTCTTACAAAAACATGTTTTGACATATCTATTAGATATTATGAAATTAAACATCCATTGTAATCAGTTATGTTTCTTTTTTAGCCCAAGAACAAAAGATGATCTTAGAGCATATTTTATACTTTTACAGGTAAGAGAACAAAAACTCAGTTGAAGTGGTTTAATCAGATCTCAATTTATGAATATGTGAAATAACATCAGATATCATTGTAGGCAATTTTTTTTTAGAATTACAATTACTTTAGATAATTTTTTAGATACTTTTTTTAGAATTACAATTACTTGTAACCAGAGAACAAACCTTCAGAAGCTAACTTATATGAGAGATTAAAATTTTAGCTTGCCCTACTATTCTGGAACACACAAAATGGGAAGCACTTACCCTTCTTCATTCATAATTCTTTTTCCTATAACTAGTTTTAATGGACTTTGGGACTTTCTTTTATTTCACCATCTACTAGATTTCTAATTTCTTTACACATTTTTTTCAGTGATGCTTAAACTAGAATTATAATGGAGAGACAGAAGATGTTTCTGTTTGTTATATATGATAAACATTTTCATCTTGAGAAATACAGACTTATATATATAAAGTCCAGATACATGAAAAGGAATTCTTAATTGTTATTATTTTTTGAGAAAGAAATACGTTATTACCTTATCTAACATGCTTTGTTTGTATTACTATTCACTATTTACAAAATTATTCATGCATATTTGATCGTTTAATACATTCATTATGGGGCCGTTCTTCATTATGTCTCACTGCGGGCGGCTCTGATCTGAACATGTTAAAGGTAAGAAACATTGTATTAAATAAAATGTAATGTTTCATTCAATATTATAATGGCAGTATTATACATAAAAGTAAATATGAGAAAGAAAGAGAACAGAAAGGAAAAACTGGAAAGGGAAAGAAAGTGGCAAGAAATAGTTAAGAAAGATAGAATGAAGGAAAATGGGTCAGAGTAGAAAGAGGCAAAACTAGAACAAAAAGAAACATCAGAAATAGAGAAACTAGAATTATGACAACATGAAGCTCAAAATTTTACTTAGCGCATTTATTATTTAACAGTACACTCTGCTCATTGTATCTATTCCCCACAAATATCACTAGATAAAGTTATCAGCTGAGAAGATCACTTTAATTTTGAATTGTCTTCCTAATCAATTTTAAAAAATATATGGTACTTTTATTTTTCACAATTCCAGGTTTTTTATATTATAAATATTAATACAAATATGTATATTGTGATACAGCTTTAGATTTTGTAAATTAGAGGGTTTTGCTTAGTTTACAAGCACTCCCTGTGTTCCTTTAACATTTAAAAGTTGTCAGAAGCTATTAAATGATCCTTTTATTCCTTGTAAAATATGCAGCCAATCTGTTTGACAGTGGCAAAGTTTCAAAACCTGTGTTTTAGTCAAGGAAAACCCAGAATTTTTTTTCTTTGATGGATATCAGTGATTACCCTTATTTATGAAGGCACTAAGCTAGGTGCTTTACATATACTTTCTTTTTTAATACTCAAAACAATTCTTAAGACAGGTATTACAACCATTTTACAGGTGAGGAAATTGAGAATCAAAATTTTTCATGCATATTTAGGTACACAGCTAATAAGAGTAGAATTATCCCTCAGACCCAGACCCATCTGCTCCACAGCCATGCTCTTTCCATTGTATTGCAACATAAATCAAAGGCTCTGCTAACTAAATAACAAATAGATTATTTTTAAAGTATTTTATAATCGCGAAGTTAGTTGTCTGATATATCATTTAATTCATAAGTTTAGTATGTTTCCTTTTAAATGCTAACAAAATTTTAACACAATTTAATATCTCTTTCAGAATCCTCAGTTTAATAACACATCGACGTATGTCATCTATGCTCACTTGTTACGACAGATAGCTGCCTTAGTGGAAGCTGACCACCATTTCCTAGTTCACTGGTTGAAAAAGTAACTCATTCTATATTATTAAGCGCTTCTATAGTTTCACAGTTTGTTTGATTTTAGAAAATTTACAATAAAATCTATTTTGATGTCTTTACGTCTTTAGAAATGCTTCTTATAATTCACAAATTGAAAAGCCAATTATTAAAAATACAACATAAAGGATAATTTAAAATGTGTTTTAACTGTAAATGATTGTTTTGCTTCTGCAAGCCATTGAGAATTTCTATTTACTGTTCAGTTTTTATGTGGTACATTCCTATCAATTTTTGTATACACTATCTCAAAGATGATTGGATTTGCTGCCACATTACTATTTTGATACATGTCTTTTTTTTTATTTAAAGAGAAACAAAAGCACATAAAGGGTAGAGAGAATACAGAATTCCAAAAAAAAGATAAACAATAAGAAATCACTAGTTAATCAATTACATATTACCCTCTTAGAAATAGTTGTTCAAGTTACAAAATTAAAGCAAAGTAGTCAAACGGTGAGAGTGTAAACAGCTACGCATGCATGAATCTCTACATGTCTTTCTATCCTTTCTGTATTAGAGGGAAAAACAAAACTTAGCAAGATAAAATGAAACAAATTCCTATAAAAACATGAAACCAAAAAGTGGTATAAAACCACAGTACAAGGTGATCTACAATGATTACTATGTTGTTTCTTATTATCTTCAATAGAATGTCTCTATCATCAGGCATAATTGAATATAGCAGTAAATAACAATATTAGTAAAATAAAACATTGTAGACAGTATAAAACTTCAAAGGCAGGTAATAATCAAACCATAGTGGATATTCTAGTGGATCTTGTCATCTTAAGTGCAGTTGCCTATACTCTCAGACCTGATACTATCATAACAGCTTTGAATAAAATCTATCAATACAAAACAGCAATCCAACAAACCAGATTCGATTACAATCAGTCATGGTAAAGCAGTGTAGGTTTTACAGAACTTTAGATTAAGTTAATAGGAAATTAAGGATGATTACCATACTATATCCTGTTGTTGTCAGGATTACTGTCTGTGCCCTCAAATCTAGTACAGGTAGAATGACTGGAACAGAATATAATCCATCTAAGCAGAGTAGTGTGAGTAATGTGGGTTTTAAATCCTGGTGCACTATTAACAATATAGCGTGTCAAGGCCATCTATGCTAGAGTTTTTAGTTATTTTTCTCTGCCTCATTTCTGCTATGCTATTTTTCTGCCTTTGTTTAGTTTTCTCCTTCATTCTACTGCCTGCCTAATATTGAGGCCTTTCTGCCACTGTTCCTAAAATCCTGGTATTTTTTTTCTCTCTCTCTAGAATGTCCCTCAGTATTCTCTGTAGGGTTGGATTGGTGGTCACAAACTCACCCAGTTCCTCTTTGTCATGGAAGCATCTTATTTCTCCATTAGTTTCTAGTGACAGTTTTGCAGAGTACATCAATCTGGGTTGGAGGTTATTTTCTTTCAGGGCTTGGAATACTTCACTCCAAGCTCTTCTTGATCTGATGGTCTGTGTCGAGAAGTCAGCCATGATTCTGATGGGCTTACCTTTATAGGTAATCTGTTTCTTTTCTCTTACAGCATTTAATATTCTGTTTTTATATTGCATTTCTAGAATCTTGATTATTATATGTCTGGGTGTAGATCTGTTTTGGTTGTAGGTGGCTAGAGTTCTGTATGCCTTACATAACCAAATGTCATTTTCTTTTCCCATGCTTGGGAAGTTTTCCTTAATTATTTCTGTGAATAGTCTTTGTAATTCTCCTGTATGTATTCCTGCTTCTTCGTTCACATTTCTTATTCTTAAATTGTAGATTCTCTTGTCATCTTCTAACCTTTGTATTGTTGCTGCCTGTTTCCTTGTTATTTTTAAGAGATCTTTCCTTTCATGATCACACACTGCAAACTTGTCTTCAAGTTTTGATAGTCTATGCTTAGTTTCTTTTAAGGAGTTTTGCCAGCTTTCAATGGAGTTTTTAATTTCCTGGTTCTCTCTTTCAATCTGCTTCATGTATTCTATATTTTCTTTATATTCTTCATCAAATGTTTCTCTCCTTTTTTTGTGTTCCTCCCTTCTTCTGTCTGTATCATCCTGAGAGATGCTTCCTGAGACCATTTCTTTTACTACTGTACTCATATCTTGCTTTACCTGATTTAATATTTCAGTTTTGAGCTTGTCTACAAGGTCCCAAAGTTATCTCTTAATGTCCATTGAAGCCATGTCTGATGTTGTGTGTTTGTCAGCCTCATTCT
Source organism: Hydrochoerus hydrochaeris (assembly GCA_004027455.1). Taxonomy (NCBI): domain Eukaryota; kingdom Metazoa; phylum Chordata; class Mammalia; order Rodentia; family Hydrochaeridae; genus Hydrochoerus; species Hydrochoerus hydrochaeris. The sequence goes on along the minus strand of PVLA01006158.1, from coordinate 106,549 downwards.
CCCTTCCCTTTCCTTCTCCTGGATCAGTGCTCTCAGGGTTCTGGGCTGGGGGCCTCCTCCTGCCTCTCTCTCCTGTTATGGCCCTGGCTTCCTCCACATGGGTAACAGTGAAGGTCCCAGCCTCCTTCCCTGTTGGCCATGTTTCCTCCGAAGCACGCTGGCAAGGGACCTCCACCCTCTCCTGCCTGCTCTTGTCACTGAGGTATGAGCAGTGGCTGTGTATGCCTGTCCCTCCCCACCAGGCCAGCCAAACTTCAGGTGCTTTCACCCGGTTAGTACTTGCTAGGCGCAGGGAATCGATTTGGGACGTTTCATTGGGTCCCAGCCAGGGGTGCAGCCCAGTCCAAGCAAATCCCACGAATCTGCTCTGGGGATGGAGCAACCAACTGAAGTCACTGTCACTCCCAGTTCAGGCTCCTCCTGCCCGATTCGAACATGTCGCCCATTTGGTCTCACCCTTCCCGTGGTGAGGGGGTTTCATTCCCAGCACTGACCATGGATTAATGAAGGTCCCTTCACCGGCTCCACTCTCCATTGGGCTCACCAACCCCCGGCTTCAGCGCTGCTGTGCTTCCTGTGAGTGGTGGCGGGAACAAGTTTGGGCGGCTCTGCCTGCTGGCGCGGATTCAAGCTGGTGCAAACTTGGCGGGTCACTGTGAAAACGCTGTATCCTGTAATTTTTAGCTGTTTCAGTTGTAGTCCCAAAGTATTTGATGAGCTTTTTTTTATGTTTTAATTTCTTCCTATGTCAAGAGGATCCATCTCCCTCTGTCTGGGTATCTCCAGGGTGTTTTATTCTGGCGTATGAGTTGTTTCTCCCGGGAGGCTTTGTATTTTGTTGCTCACTGATCGGCCTTCTTGTCTTCTATGATACATGTCTTTTTATATCCTGTCTGTATATCAAAAAAATTCACCATTAGTTACATGATACTTTCATTTTACCTAAAAATAATACTGTAAAAAATAATAGATTAGCCATTGATACCAAGTTGTGAAAACACAATACTTTTTTTATGAAATTATGTTCACATTTATATTCTGCACATCACCATAAACACTGAGTTAAAAAATTTTGACCGAGTTACTGCTTCTTGGGAAAATGCGAGCTTAGATTCATGAAGCTTCTGATCAATTTTTATTAAATAATCAGTACATAACTTCACTTTATGAGCATTTTTTCTTAAAGATACATATTTGATATAAATTATTCATTCACACATTGAACTCTTGCCTAATTGCACTGTAACCCATGCCTGAATAAAGCTTATCCAGCACATAAATTTTCACCCTACAGTACCTTACATCCTTCTTGTTTATGGGAGCACTGGAGAGTCACACATTGTCACTATTATCACTACACTTGAGGGTGATTTCAGAAAATTACCAAGGAAAACCAGAAAAATACAAAAATGTGCCATAAGGCTATGTAAAGAATATTTGTTTATAGTATGAGAACTAAAACAAGAAGGTAAAGCATTCCCTTGTTTTACCTCAGCTTAGAAAAGTTCATGTCAGCAGACTTAAGACTGTCACTATGTTTTTTTTGTTTTGGGGTTTTTTTTTTTTGCATGTCCACAAATGAACACAAAAGCAGACGAACTGATTTGGGAGTTACAGTTAAATTTTAGCAAGTAGACAAATATGCAAGTATGAAATACGTGAACAATGAAGATTGACTAAATATTGAAAATCTTAAAAATCAAATTACTAACCTAATGGCAGTTTTGGTGTTTTCTTTCTTATTAAGAAACAGTCTTGAACTAAGATTTTTGTGTCTTTTCAAATGTTTGGCAATTTAAGAAGTAGAATTTAAGATAATAGTCTAAAGTTTTATGTGTATAGGATGTATTTTAATAACTGATACATTACCAAAATTGAAAACATGAATTTTTATTGGAATTATTTCAAAATCTTTGCCAGCTTATCCCAGAAGAGGTTCAAGCAACTGGTAGAGAGATTGCTGCAATTTATTTCTTTACGTCTGTTTCCTGCAAAGCCTGAAGAATTTCCACCTATAGCAAAGTGTTCCTGGTGGATTCCATCAGCATCTAAAGTGTTGGCTTTACTTAGTAGGTTCACATCTTTTCTTTTGTTAAATCTCAGGGACATTTCTTAAAGATGTCAAAGTATTGTAGAGACATTCTTAATTTTTAAATCATTTGTTTAAATGAAAACTAATTTGTTTTGCTGATAGTTTCACAATTTATAAGTGTAAAAAAGCTGTATGCCTTTTATTGAGCAATGTTCAGTATTAGAGATTCCTGAGAAACCAAGAACTTCCATTAATTACCTATAATACACACTGATGGGGATATATATGAGTAGATGGCCATATCAATACTCCCTTTAATACTTTTATGACAACCATCACATGTTTTTTAAAATTAAAAAATTCTTTGCTACATTTTGATCACTGTTAAATTTACTCTTTTCATTGGGAACTACAGTTGTTTAAAAACAAGTTTCTAGGTCAAGCCTAGCTCTTGGACATTAAAATGATGCTTTTATTATTAGAATGTTGGAAAAGGTCATTATGTTAGACCTTATCTTTACAGATACTGCCAACAATTTGGTTCAGCCTCCTCTTATTCCTTATACTGATTTCTATAATTCTACATTGGATCACATTGACCTTATGGAAGAGTATCATACATGGCAGAGCTTTGGAAACTCTCACAGGTATGATCAAAAGCTCATTTGATTGTTCACCCAGATGAAATATTATTGAATGTAATGACTGAATTTTTAAGTTTATATAAACTAAAAACAAGTTTATTTTTTAAAAAAATACATACCCTTATATAACTGTATGTAGTTTAGATGTCATCCTTGAAATATCATTGTGCTTGTTAAAGTATTGTCTTTGCCTGCCATTTTTTGGATTTACATATGTGTTAATTTGGTTTTGGTTTGGTTAATGCATTTTTCAAAAAAGGGAAATGTTCTGTCATAGTAAATAGTATGTTTTATTTTATGTGTTATCTAGCACAGAGGTCAACAAAATTTTTTCTGCAAAGAAATATTAAATATTTTTAGTTCTGTGAACTATACAGATTGTTTTGTTATTTTAGTGCAAAGAAGGCTTAGACAATATATAAAGAAATGAGTGTGTCTGTGTTCTATGTAAATTTACAAAAAACAGATGGTAGGCCATATTTGTCCAGAGGTTATAGTTTGCTGGTGCCTAATCCAGTTAATTGATCACATACACGTTTATACGCACATACACACATTCAGTAGTGATATTACATATTATAAAAAAAGAATAGATACTATTTAATGGAATGGATTCCCATGTACTTGATGAAAACGCTGTACACTGCACTGTAACTCCACACTTCTAGTATAGATTACAGAGCAAGATTGTCCAAACATAGTTAATTCCCAGGTTCTGAGATACCCAAGATACCCAAGTCCAAAGGAGACTAAGATATGGTATAGATATAAATAACATGAATAACCTTAGAACCCCCATTTAGTTCATAAATTGTTTAAACTTTCCAAGGACCCTCTCCATCAGGATTGGCATAATACATGGAATAGCTTTCTAGATATATCTGCACTTTGAATATTCCTAACTGAACAAAACATGTTGTGGAATCAAGGTTTTATTTATTTTTATTGGCACATTTTATTTTGGAAAGCTACTTTTCCTTCCATTTTAATAAATTGTATCCAAAAAGTAACTCCAAGAGTTGTACCTATTTCAATGACAACATCTTTTAATATGGAGCCACAATACAGTCTCCCAGAAGTGAGGTACACAGGAGTTTTGACAGTATAACCTCGTTGACCCTTGGCAGCCAGTGTAAGCCTGGAACAGCATCTGGATGCTTTGGACATGTCATCTTTGACTGTTAACAGGCTAATCTGTTTCTCTGGGTATTTCACACACACAATATTTTTTTATAACAAGGGAAAAATTGACAAGCACAGTTTTAAAGTGCATACTAGAACCAACATATGTTCCACTAAGTTCGTTGCATTTTCTAATATTTCCTTTTAGCATTTAGTAAAATCATTATACTGAGAGTATTAAATATCTTCTGCTGCTTATTAATAGTTTTGTCACAGAGTGAACCCTGTCTCATTTCCAGTTCATACTAAGGCTGTCCCCTTCTTTTTCATAATGTCTTATGAAAAAGACATTATGGTGATCACAGATGCACCACCTGGCTGTACTCACACGGATTCCAACTTGAACTGTTGGGTTCACTGCAGTCACTAATAATGGGAGTTTAACTCCCAAAGTGTCATTGCTGCCACACTCATTCTCTGTAATTGCCTTTCTATCTGTATAATGTGTGGCTTTAGCATATAGCACAATAGACTCTGACCCAGGAAAGAAGTGATTTTCATAAGCTTTCATCATACCATGAAATATAATATTAATAGCAGCATAATTTCTTCTTTTAATGGCCTTTAAATTATTGCTTTTCTTCTTGAATGTTGTAGTTATGGCTAGATTGTTTTCATTTGTGATGCTCCTACATCAGAAATAGCCATATAATAATGGGTTCCAATATTAATTTGAGCATATGACTTTTCCTGTTCTAATCCTTGTTCAATTCTACCTTTTGGTTCTGGTGTTGGCCAGATTTTTTCAGGTGATGATATATAGGTGACTATATGAACTGAAATTGTTTGTATAAACAATGTAAATGATTAGCACACATTTCAGAACATTACATGTAACTTCCTTTTGAGAATAAAACCACTGTATATCTAGTAATGACACATTCTTTACAGGGCTGTGGAAATTAAGTGATAAACACAAAAATCATTTTGTAAATGGTAAAACATGATACAAAAGTAATTGTTTTATATTACTAGAAGAGGTACCTTAAATTCCCTTAGGATAATTTTGCTAAAAATACACCATTTTGCTTTTTCTGTTTTCACTTGTTGAGCAGGTTTTCCTTCTGTCAGTACCCATTCGTTATTTCTATAGCTGCAAAAAAAATCATTATTCAGAGAGACTCAGAACAACAGATGATAAGCATCGCAAGGGTAAGCCAGCTATAAAAACATATTTATGCTGACTTTAATCAATATAGTAAATAATTTAATAAGTTAAATGTCATATGAGTTGTTCTATCATAATCAGTAAATGTTAAAAGTAAAACTCCTAGTTCCCCCATATGTGATTAAACTCGTTTGGAAAATAAGACATCCCTAATCTAATCAATTTATTATTATGCTATAAATACAGCAGAAGACTAAGTGTTTCTTGCAGATCCAAATTACTAGGAGTTTGTTGAACCTCCTACTTTCACTTTGTAAAGTTCCTACTTCCGGTAAACCAACAGAGCATTGGTGAAAACTTCATTGAGGCAAGGAAGGGATTCTCAAACCACTGCACCATTTTCTACTTCTATGAGAAGCAGAAACAGTCAGAACATTACAAAGATATATCAAAAAGCATATCCTGGGAAATTGAGGAATATGCCTAAAGAAGGTGAAAGATGTTTTATTGGTTCTTAGGAAATCAAAATGTGTAGAGGGCCATAGATACTGGGGTGGTAGTCAGGCTGACTTCAGGCATATCACAGAGCAGGGTGAAGTTTATCTCTGGGCCTGTCATTATTACATAGCACAGTGAAGTTATCAACTTTAACCAGATTCAGTGACTTTTTTATTTATTAGAGCACTAGACTACGCATTTAGATACGTATATATTTCAAACTTCCAACTTGTGCAACATGATTGTTCACAACTGTAAAAATTGAAAGGAAACTTAGCTATATCCTGTTAAAGTAGAAAAACAATAAAATTATTTCCATGTCTCATCTAAGAACATAAAAAATCTTAAAGCATAAATTCTATTTCAAAATACCTTAAAAGTAAGAATTGTTCATTCTTCAGGAAGTAACTTCCTGTAAGATGTTTCTATCACAGAAAAGAACAAAAGGTTTCAGTGACTGGTGACATCCCAAAGTCAGCCAAGACTAGTATGGGACTATTAGAAGAAATTTTATTGTTTGTGTCTCCCAGAGGAATTCTAAACCCACACTACTGCCCCCACCATGAGTTTACATTGGTATATGTACCACCAGAATTGTTTGTTGATTTTGGGTAGATAATTGATTCAAACTATACAGCTAGACATTTGGACATTTTCTATTAGTTGCTTTGTATAATGTCATGTACTTGTTTAGTGCTTTTTGACTTTGGGCTATGATGTTTTATATTGTAAAAAAAAAAAATGTAAAGAGCTAATTTACCTAAATTTCTTTATCTGTTTTCTTCATTCAGTCTCAAGATATTAAATATCTTTTCATGTAATTTTTTTTCTTCTTAAAAGGAGAATGACTGATGTTCATTCTGTCACAGGCTGTCTTCCACAGAGCATAGAATTAAATGAGTAGACACTGAAAGTCAAGTGGCATTATAATCTGTCCTGACAGATGTTTCCAACATTTTAAGTAATAAACTACCATAACACTTGGAATTAATGACCAATGACTATTTTGACATAAGCACAAACTTGCAGATAGTCAGTATAAGCAAGAATGTATATGGTACAATGTGAAATTGCAAAAAGGATTCCCCTAAAAAGAACATCCACAGTCAGACTATCTAGAATTCTATTGTTATTTCTTTTACTTGGAGCATTTTCTAGTAATATGAATTATTGATGGGAGGAATAGCCACTGAACTTGTTTATTGTTACTCTCCTTATGCAGATTTATTTACTATTTCTATTATGACCACTCCCTAGGAGTTAAATTATGAAGTGAAGACCGGAAAACATAGGAAAAAGTTTCATGACACAGATTGTTGTCTCAGGAATGTAGATCTCTTTGGGTACCTGAGAAGTAAAAAATTGTTAAATGCTTTAGCAGTGAATATTGGAGCTATAGAGAGGACTCTGAATTAGTGTTTTATTATAGTAATCTGTAAAATCTAAATAACTTTAAATCATGTAGACTTGGAATATTAAAATTTTATCTATTTAAATATATAAATACCTATTTAAAGTGTCAGAAATGTACAACTTTAACCTGTAGGAAAATTTGCTGTTCTTACCAGGGATAAGGTAGTCTGATAATTTAGATAAATAAATGTACAAAAATATAAATTTTGTATGATAAATAACATTTAAATATTCCTTACATTTTTGTATGCTGGGTTTTTTTAATATACACATTACTTATATTTTGTAAAAACACAAAAAGTAGATTTTAAAACTTCTCATGTCTCCATCACCCAAGCATAACTGTTATTAACACTTTAATAATCCCTTTTATATTCTTTCCTGTATTATCTTTGAAAGTCAAAAGAAGAATATATATACAATTTAGTTCCCTATAGATTTCAGGTATACCTTTCTTGTACTATTTACAGTTTTTGTAACCCTCATTTATTAATAACCATGTTGTATTCCATTAACTAGATATGTACATAGGATACTCCCAAAATTTTGCTTTTATGGATAATACTATGTTAGTGATGGCAAACCTTTTAGAGCTTTGAATAATGCAAACAGCCCTCTGCAGCATGCATGCCAAAGGTTCAGCACCACTGTGTTGACCATTCAACAATATAAAACATTTCTATCTTTAAAATTCCCAGAAGTGGAATAACTTATGACAAAGGGTATGAACAATGTCAATGTCTTGATAAATATTGGCAAATTACTTTTTAAAAATAGACCTGTTGTATTTTTAGAGTAAATTCAGTGTCTAAAAAAGCTTAAGTCCAGGCTTATCAGAAGTATATACTTTGTTTTAAAAGTTTTCATTTTATATTTGTATTAAGTAAAAAACTTTACTGCTTAAGAAATGGGACATATAGCAACTGCAATGCACATTCTTCATTTAAAAAGTGTTTTTTTTTTAACCTCATTTGGTTATTATGGTTCCAAAATGAAATAATAATTATAAACATTTTCACAGTTAAATGCATATAATTGATTTCATGAAGTTTTTAAAGACAAGATTATACTGATAATAAGACAGGATTCAAGTGATTTTGACTAAAGTATTTAAATGTTTTAAATGAAATTATAGTGTAATTAAAAGTGAAAAATGTTTGCTTTCTTATTTAATTAGCAAAGTCTGGTGGATAAAGTATCTCGAAGACAGAGACCTGATATGAATATGTTATTTCTAAACATGAAAGTAAGGCGGACACATCTGGTTAGCGATTCACTTGATGAGGTATAATTTATTCCAAAATGGTATTAATTTATTAAAACTTTCAAATAAATTGTGCAATATGATTTATTGCTAAAAGCTGTTTTTTTTTATTTCTGTATGCCAATAAATGTGTTCCTTTAAATTTTAGTGTCACAGTTAAAATCACTTCTACATTATATAACAAGCCATAGATTCTTTTTTGTGGTTTGTCGTTAGTACCCTGGAAAATGATTTGAGACAGAATACTTGCATGAGTAATTCATGTTTCTTAGAATGTAACCTGGATTTTACTGGTTTTTTTGTTTTGTTTTATTTTGTTTTTTAATGGTATTGGGGATTGAACCTAGGGCCTCACACATGCTAGGCAAGCCCTTTACCACCGAGCTATGTCCCTAGCCCTTTTTAATTTGGATTCTGGACCCAACTAGCTTTGTTATTGGCCAGGTATAAAACAATTCATTCTAATTTCTTCAGACCTCAGATTACTTACTTGTAGAAGTATAGACCTGGCCTACAGGATGTATTGGGCTTCAGGTTCACACAAACAATAATTGCATGTACAAGTATCATACAGGTATATGTGTACAAGTGCTTTAGCTAGATCGTCATATAGCTATTAAAGAAAATGACTGATTTAGCGATGTGATTTTTCAGAAATTTGTTGTTGAAGGAGTGTTAAAAGGAAATGAGTTATTTTACAGTGTGATCTACTAAACTAAAATTTTAGAGGCAAATGTTACTTGGATACACTAACCTTAAACAAGGCGTAATTCTTTTTCCTAACCCAAAACACAAATGTATATGTACAGTGTGATCAAGAAATATGGTGAATGTTTAAATTTTTTATTTAATTTACACATCATCAGTCTCCCTCACAATACTTCTCAACATCTCAAACACACTTATCCCATTGTTCTTGCCACTTTCTGAAGCACTGCAGTAAATTGTTTTTCATGAGTGTCTTTAGTTGCTCTATCATGGCTACCTTGATGTCCTGAATTGATTCAAGACATTTACCTTTCATGATCATTTTCACTGTGGGGAAGAGGCAGGAGTCTCATAGGCAGATCTGGTGAATAAGGTGATCGAGACAATATTTTAATTTTTTATTCATCAGAAATTGTTGTACCAGTTCAGTATGTGACATGAAGTGCTGTCATGATTGAGGATGAAGCTGCCCATTTTTAAGCCATTTTCTACATACAACATTTGGGGGCTGGGGATTTAGTTCAGCGGCATAAGCACTTGCTTGACAAGCACAAAGTTGTGAGTTTGATTCCTGGTACAAAAAAATAAATAAATAAAAATTAGAAATACATACAAAGTTTGTTTAGTGCTTTTTATAAGCTCTTATTATATTTTAAGTTCACTGTAGTGTTCCTGGGTACTACTCAGTGCAGTCCACCATGGTCAAAAACAATCAGCATCACTTTAATGTTGGACATTAATTGACATGCTTTTTTCACATGAGAATTGGGTGATTTCCATTGAGAACTCTGAATCTTAGTCTCAGGATCATAACCACAGACCCATATTTCATTTCCCATGACATTTCTAAAAAGCTGCAATCTGAAGTGCACAGCCAACTCTAATGAAATTGACAAAATTTAATGTTAGTATGCTGTTCCTGATCTATGATTTATGGCACACTTTAAAACATACCTTCCATCATCCATAGCTCATAACTGACTCCACCAAATAAGCTGAAATTTGTCGCACACTGTTATTACTAAGGTTCAGTTCACTGCTTCTGCTGTTGACCATCCCTGCCTTTTTATTGAATGTCATTCAGTACCAGCATTCATCATGTTTTCTGATCACATCTCAAAATAACGCCTACCTCACACAGAATCTAGCAGAATCTAGATAGATGAATGGATGGATGACATCGTAAATAAGATAAAGACTGCTTGACATAGTTTCCAGAGTTAAAAAAAATTAATCCTCCTTTTACTGCTCTTTGTTCTTCTTTATTGTGTAATTTCTTCAAATAGTTAACCCGGAAAAGAGCGGATTTGAAAAAGAAGTTGAAAGTTACATTTGTTGGTGAAGCTGGTTTGGATATGGGTGGCTTGACTAAAGAATGGTTCCTTCTTCTAATTCGTCAAATTTTTCATCCAGATTATGGTGAGAATTTAACTTTTGTGAGCATTATTTCTTAATTAGCCTACTTATTTTTAACCTAGTCTATGCTTTTACAGACTTTCAGCCATAAATGTTGAATAATTCCGGAGTATTATTTACATTTTTTAAATTGACTAGATTGATGATTCAAATGTTAGTAGGACTCCTATACAAACTATGTCAAGATTGAGAGTATGCTTTTATGAGGAAATATCCATATTTTTCCTAAATATGCCAAATGCATGAAAATTTATTGTCACTGAAATCAAGAATATTAGAAATTAAAAACCAAAACAAGTTTTTCCTACACTAATATATGAAACTTTTTCATTAAATAATGAATCACTATTAAGAATCAGCAAATCATGACTTTTTAGAGGAAAAAATAAGCCTTTGAAATTTAACAGCTAGAGACCATACTTATAAGTGAAATAAATCAAACACATATGTATAAACATCATTGTCTCCCTAGTGTAAGAAAGTGAAAAAGTAAATGAGATCCAAAATATATAATAGATATTGCAAAAGGAAAAGAAACTGCTCAAAAGGAAAGAACAACTGAGATGGAGAAAAGGAAGGAAAAAAAGAAAAAAAATATATAATAGCTAAGAATTATACTACTGATTTCCTTTAGTTCATTTAAAAAATGGTTTTTTCTCTTTTTTTGGTTTGTTCTTATATTGTTTGATCAATTATGCATGCCTATATTTTGTAATCTGAACAACTACTTTGAGGATAACAATATGTAATATATTAACCATTGTTAATTTCCTACTACCTTGATTTAAAATTCTGTATCATTGTTTTTATTTTTTCCTCTTTAAAATAAAAAATTTAAACTTAGAAAAACATATTGAGTTTTCTATATGTATTTATACAAATACAAATATATGTAATATACAAATAAATTTTTTCCAATAATGAGAAATAGGGATGACATGGATGAATTGAAATCCTTATAATTACTTTTGATTATAATTGATAAACTATAAAACTATAACTTTTATGAGGTTATGTGATTTAGTGTGTGTCATTTTACTCCATTTGTATCCTTGGTTCAGGATACTAAATAAACTATATAATATATTTGATATATATATTTATATATGCTGAGATTTGCAAATATATAGTCCATTAAAGAATCTGAAATATTTAACATGGAAAGCAGTTTATAACAAAATTAATGCTAGATTAGTTTGCTTCTAGTAGATAATTATGTACTTTATTTTACCATGTTGATTTTTTTAATCTCTCATGTAAACAAAATTGTGTTTTCTTTTTTCAGGCATGTTTACATATCATAAGGATTCACACTGCCATTGGTTTAGCAGCTTTAAGTGTGATAACTATTCTGAATTCCGATTGGTTGGAATTGTATCCTTTAAACTTTCCACTAGGAGGTGCTAATAGACTAGAGATTTTTAAAAGATTTTATCTGTATTTTAGAAATGTGTTCTTTAGAAAATTAAGCATTCTTTTTAAATTCATAGATTTTTGTAATATTTATTCGTAATATCATAGCTATGTAACATCAGTAGATTTAATTGGAAGAAATGGCTCAATTCTAATTTTAAGAATCTGCTTAAAGGGGAAAAAATATCTCAGGGAAAATGAGGAAAAAGAAAAAATATCTAAAATTATATAAACACACTTAGGATAGCTAAGATGATTGTGCTACAAATTCTGTAAGTTCTTAGAACAAAATAGTTAACATGCATAGGATTGGAACAATTGTGCATATTACTGTATGGTGATCTGAGGAACTCTTGAAGATCATTATGTAAAATAACAACCCTAGTTATGCTCATACCACCTTGTTTTGAAGGCCTGTATATTGTCAGTGTTTGGGGCTCTTTGCTATTGTTCTTTATTTGTCTTTTTTTGTTTCATGTTTTTCTAGGAATTTGTTTTGCTTTATTTTGTTTTGTTTTGTTTTTCCCTCTAATATAGAAAGGATAGATATACATGTAGAGACTCATATATCTGTAGAACTTCTCCTAAACAGTTTATGAGAATCGATTATATAATGCTTGATGAAGTGAACAGCTACTTTGAAGAAAAAGAAACACTATGGTATCCAGTGCTGATTCCATAGCGTCATGTTGTGAAATCCAGCAAAACTATTATTCTTTGTTCAGAATGGTTTTAGTCTGTTTTGTTTTAATTTCAACATACATGAAGGTATGGACAACTATTTTGAAGAGAATGAGAGACATTATGGCGCCATTGTCGATTCCCCTATAGTCTGGTTTTGAAGGCCTAAAATGCCTTCATCGTTCTGTTCTGATCAGTTCAATACTATTTTGTTTTGTATGAATTCATTGTGTGTGAAGATATGGACAACTAGTTAGAAGAAAGCAAAAGACAATATGATAGACAGCGATGATCTCCTGTTGTCTTGCTTTGAAATCTGTGTCACTTACATTGTTTTCTTCTGATCTGCTTTGTTCTGTTTTGTTCTATTTAGTTTTACCTTCTTTAAAATAAAAATTTAAAAAGATACCATCTTTTATAAGGTAAATTTATTTTAAAAATTTGAAATTTAAAACACTTTCAAAAAATTGTTTTCATTTATAATGAAGCACTTTTGTATTTCATTTTTGTGCTTCAGTCATTTTATTAAATTAAAATTTTGGAAGTAAATCTAATAAATTCCTAAATGCTAAGACATAAGAAAATGTCCTTTAAAAAGTGAATAGGTTGAACATGGTGGTGCATGCCTGTTATCTCAGTACTTGGAAGAATGAGGAAGAAGGATCACTGCAAGTTTGAGGCCTGCCTAGGCACCATAGTGAGTTCAAGGCCAGCCTGTACTACATATCAAGGCCCTGTCCCAAAAAAATAAAAGCAAAAAGCATTATTTTTTTAAATGTTTATAAATCAGAGCTAGGAATGTAGCTCAGCAGTACAGTGCCTGCCTGGCAAGCGTGAGACCATGAGTTCAATTTCCAGTGCCAGCAACAACAACAAAAAATTGTATAAATCAATATTCCATCCTCTGATGCATATCAGGTATATTGTGTAGGTCATTCCTGCATTGAATGGGAGATTTTAGACAAGGTGCCATTTCTTTAGCTTTTAAAGTTATGATAAACACAGTTATCTGTGGAAGAAAGGAGGGAAGAATAAATAAATGAACGAGCACTAGAGATTTGTAAGGGGGGGCAAATTTTACCATTTAAGTTTACCATCTAAATGAACAGATGACCACCAGTTCAAAGTGGCCTGTTCTCATAGTCAAATGACCATGTGACTTCAAATGCAGTATATTCCCCTCAGAAAAGATAGAGATTTTTAAATAGAACACTTGCATTGGTTAACACAAGACTAGAAAGAAGAACACATTGTAAGTTGAGAGAATGATGAGAAAGAATAGCAGAATTGTGATGTGCTTGATACAGAGCACTGAGCATACTAGGAGTGAGAATGTAGAATATACTACAAGACAAAGAACTGGAAATTGTCTTAGGCATTTGTTGGGATATGTGCAAAGGATTGTATAGGGAAGCTGAAAGACTGGATAGAAGAAATAGTAGCAGGGAGAAAAAACTTACGTGGCAAGTTTAATTTGAAATTATGTCTATCTCATATCTCAAAAGTCTAAAGTGCTAAATACCACAGCACAGAGGAATGGTTAATACTTTTTTTAGAGTCCTTTTATTCAGTTACCTATAGTATTTGATGAATATGTTTCAGCATCATGAAGCCGCCAGTTACTGATGCTTCTCATAATAGCATGACTTATTTAAATTTCCTGATACATACAATTGTTGTGTTTTGCATTCTTATATCACAATTAAAGATGCTGATATTTTGTTTTTTGATGCTTGTAATGTTATCATATACCTTATTTAGCTATCACACTTTTACAGTGGTGCTATATATAAAATCATGAACTTGCTATTGATTTTCTTTTGCAATGTATTTTAGTTTTTAATTCAGTCATTACCCAAGAGCATATAGCCACATTTACAAACTGTGTATTTCAAATTAATCTCAAAATTAAATATTTTTCATGTGTAATTATGACAGGTACATACATACATATACACACACACAAACCTATTGAAAGCAAGATTGATACTCCAAAAGAGCACATTCTTGTGTAGGAAAAATATGAAATGATAGTAAACTTTGGTCATTTTATTGGTTAGAAGATGTATCACAGGTGAGAACTAAACTTTTAGAAGCAACAGGCATGAGTTACATTTCCAGTTTTAAAATTTCAAGATCAAAGATTGTTACTCTGGTAGTTTTGAATATAGTAAGACCTTGGAGTTTACAGGAAATACTGTAGTAGAACCTATAATAACTGTCTTGAAGGTTACATGAAGAGCTATAATTTAAGGGTTTTCAAAAGTAGAGTTGCCCATGAGAATGGGCACAGTACGTATAGTGTATAGTTCAGGGTTTTCAAACTCTGCTGTTTTCATTGCATGGCACCGCAGTCCAGTAGAATAATTGCCCACCCCCATCCCCGCATCAGTCTAGGCAGGTTGATTTAATGTGAAATAAAATGTTACACTTCTGCCTTTGAAGGCCCTGGAGCAAAGTCTGTCATTCTGCTTCCTCACTGAAAAATTTGCCTTTAGAATTATAGTATTTAAAAACTTTTAAATGAGAAGTGCTTAAAATTCATCATCATAGTAAATGATAGTAAGTAACTGTTGGTTACCATTGGTAGCATTTGAGTATTATATAAGTGTATCAGAACACATTTCAGTGTCTGTCCGCTTGAATTTGCTGGCCATTCTTTGTCTTTGTGGTTACTTATAAAATAGTGTAATTATTCCTTACATTGTTATCAGCCTTCATTCCACCTTGCTTAGCAAATTGAAATATTGTCAAGTCTTCCAGTGTTTTTAAATTATTTTCCATTTTGGTCAGCCCATACATTTAGATTTTCTTTGAGGTCTATAAAATGCATTTACTTTTTAGATAACTTTGTATAATAGGCAATTGAATATTATGAAATTTAATCCATAACTCCTTTCAGCAAGTGGGTATTATATTCTTCCATACACTTAATAAATAAAATACAAATAGACAAAGTTTGTAACACCAATAGCATTTCTTTATTTTGACACATAGTAAATCCCAAATGGTGAAAGCCTTTAATGTTTTGCTGTAGACTGCTTTCCCAATTAGCTTATCAATAGTGCATGTATATCTTACACTTATCCTGCACAGCTTTTTTCTTCACACAATCTGTATTTAATTTTAAAATAGTTAAAATGGCTGTTTCTAAAATAAGTAGTGAATTCTGGAGTGCCACTGCTTATGAAACTGCCAACATCTTTGCTTAAATTTAGAAAAAAAATTATATATTAAAGTAAGTTATGGAAATGTATGAAGTTATCTTTTGTGACCTTAAATAAGTTTTCTAGGGAAATTATTAAATTATGTCAACTGGACATCTCTACCTTACATAACTTTGGTAATCAAAAAATTATACACAAAATGAAAAATAAATGTAAAGGAAAATTTGTGGGACTACTTAAAAAGTAGATGTATGCAATAAGTAAGACTGATGCATAATTCAAAACCCATTTGTTGTCATGGATTTTATGTTAATGCTTAACATTTAGTATGCATAGCTTATGGGACTAGCTGTTTATAACAGCATCACCTTGGATATTCGTTTCCCTCCCTGCTGTTACAAGAAATTGTTGAGCCCTCCCATTGTGCCCAGTGATCAAAATATGCCAGTAGGCATCTGCAGTGTTACCATTGATGATTTATGTCAAATTATGCCTGTAAGTATAAGTTAAGTCATTCTCTTTTCTACCTGCACACTTTCTTCTCCTAATGCTATTCTTAAGTATAGTTCCCCTCTACTTTTAGCACTCAGCTCCTTTTTCACCAAGCTTTCCCCTGATAGAGACACATCACATGCTTTACAGTGCAGCTCATCTCTGACACAGTAGTAGAACACATCTTGGAGACAGAGAGGCAGCGATTTTAATCCAGGGTCTGCCATTTATGAGCTTTGTAAACATTGATTAATTGTTTAACTTTTCTGAATTCTACTTTCCTTATGAAGAATGGAATAGTTTTTATTAATAATTCTTAAAAAATGTTGACAACCATCAGATCCATGCCAGCCTAGATGTATATGAAAATTTGTGGTTTAAGTGAAATGGACAATTTATTATATGACATACCTAAGTTGTTCTAACCATGCTGTTGTTACTTACCTTTCTTAATGGTTTAAAATCAAATATTTTCATGAAATGTGAAAAATTTTTGGAAATATTGAGTCATTTTTAAAGTTCCTTATTCTTGGATAACTTGAATTATAAAAAGATATAAGAAAATATTTCCTCCAGTGTTCTCAACATTTTCTTGGGAGAGAAGGGCACAGTAACTGAAATGTGTGCACTCCTTAACATGTGTGAACTGTATCTTTTATGCTTAAGAGATGAATCAAAAAAGTTTTGTAGGTAAATAGGTTGGAAAAGACACTACAAATTCATAGACAGTAATACAGCAGGTAGCGTTGAACTATGCTGGAAACCACATTAGAGGTATACTTGTTTGCTAAGACTAGATCCTGGAGTTATACCTGTGTGGTTTGAACCAGTTTCTTCTTACATAATGTCTAATTTACTTTTCCAAACCTTTGGATGGTAGAAGCCATTAATAAGAATTATGTGTGTTAGGGCCAGGGATTTAGTACAGCAGGATAAGTGCCTGCCTAGTAAGCACAAGGTCATGAGTTTGGTCCCCAGTACCAAAAAAATAAAATAAAATAAAAAGAATTATAGCCTTAGAAAATACATCTCAAGTATTATTTGAAATCTGAAAGTTTACTCATCTCACATGCAAATGAACTATAGTAGATCTACTTATTTGAGGTATTCTAGTTGATTTAAAAAGATAGCTAACAGATTTCTTTTTATAGGAATTGGCCCATGGATTAAGTGAACTCTTATCATATGAAGGCAATGTTGAAGAGGATTTCTATTCAACATTTCAGGTACTAAGGGAATATAACTGTTAGCCATATTATCTATATATTAAAAATGCTGTTAATACTGTTAGAAAGTATTAAATAAGCATTGGTCAATACCTACAATCACCTTCTTACAGGCTCTTTTAACCTGATAATGTAGAGACAGAAAAGCAGACACATGAAGATGAACAGTCAGTGGAAATGCATAGTGTTGAGTGCTGGGTAATTGCATATTTCTTTGATGTGATTGTTTTCTCTGATATTTTCATCTTCCAAAAATAAGCCTGTCCTCTAGTTTCAACACAAGAAGTTAGGAGTAGAAGCTAACAGATCAAAGCAAAACATTTATTTCCTCTGCTGTTACAGTAGTTGGGAGATGGAAATTAAAGTGATGGACAAAGCTCTGGAGACCTGAGTGTCAGGTGTCCACATAAATTTTGTCAGTATCACTAAAATATTTAGCTGTATTTTACAGACAGATGTAAGGCCCTATATATTTGCCCTAAAGTGACATTATATTCTTAATATAAATGTTATAAAACTTAGCTTTTCTGTAGTTTGGTTTTTAAAAGGAAGGGGAAAAACCCTATTCTTTTAAAATTCTATAAGCCTATTCATTGAAGCCTATTATTATATCAACAGTACCAGTGACCATGCTGTTATGATGTCTTTTACCAGGTTTTTCAAGAAGAATTTGGAATAATTAAGTCTTATAATTTAAAACCAGGAGGTGATAAAATTCCTGTTACCAATCAAAATAGGAAAGGTAAGTTAGACACCATTTTTCAATTAAAATGTTAGTGTTTACCATTTGCTTTTGTTATATAACATATATAAAATTGCTTTACAGAATATGTGCAACTTTATACTGACTTTCTTCTCAACAAATCCATCTATAAGCAGTTTGCTGCATTTTATTATGGATTTCATAGTGTATGTGCTTCAAATGCCCTAATGGTGAGTTTAAAAATTTAACTATTCAATTAGATTTTATAATAGTATTCACTGACAAATGCTTCCATAGATATTTTAGTAGATAAGCTTTTAAAATTAGAAAATGTTTTCTTTTTAAAAAAATAGAAATGAAAATGTTCTCCCACTCCAGATTTAATTCCTTGGAGGTTTTTTTAAAAATTAATTTTTTTTGTTCACATTTTACCATCTTACTCTGTGTGTTTAAGGGCTTTAAAAACCTTTGCCAAGTAGGGTTAATGAAAACCCACGGACCTCAGATCTTACTCCTGAGAGACAAAGCGCCAAAAGGGTTGACATGCAGCTCCAGAGCCAAAGCCATAGCTTCTTACTGAGGAGCAAATGTGTAACAGCTGCTGCTTCCTCGAAGGCCCCTCAGCAATGCTGGGTCCCACTTAGCAGTGGGAAGCAGTTGGTCTCCATGACCATGGTGAACTCGGGTTGTTGGAGTTGTCTTAGCCATGTCAATGAGAGTTAAAGTGTCATGTCAGAAATAGTGCACGCTTCATCATGCTGCTTATGCTTTTCCTTGGTTTTGTCTTGAGTGATTAGTGTAAGGCCCTTCATTTGAATTATTTTTCATATGCAACAGAAATAAACTACACAGATTTCTTTGGGGCAGGAACATGTAGCTTCCATTCTTCTCAGTTTGTTTTAGAGTAAGCTTGTAACATGTTTGTTGTTGAAAGTATATTTATTCATCAAAAGAAGTACTTTTTCATTAAGGTCTAATTGAGTGGGGTTTTTTGTTGTTGTTTTGTTTTGTTTTGTTTTGTTTTGTTTTGTTTTTTGAGACAGGGTTTCACTCTGTAGTTCAAACTGTCCTTGGGCTCACTTTAGCCCAGGCTGGCCTCGAACTTGCAGTGATCCTCTTGACTCAGCCTCCTGAGTACTGGGATTAGAGGCATTGCCCAACACGCCTGAGTTTTAATCATGACACACTGGTAATTATGGGAATGAGGAAAGGAGGAATAAGAATTTAATGGAATAGCATGATCTCTGTTTTTTAAAACTTTAATGTCTGGGAGATTGACTCACCTGAAGGTTGAAAAACCACGTGAGCAACACACGATAGACTTGAGTATCCGAACTCTCTAGTGCACGTAGAAGGCACTGCAGTGCACTTCAGTAGTAGGCAAACAAATGAGTGTATGTCGGAGCTTCATGCTGCTTTTGCAGACGGGTAATCTGAATTCATGCTAAGTTATTTACATGTCTTTCTGACAACTGCTAATTACCATTTTATGAGACATTAGCCTTTAGAAGCAAAAAATGCCATGCTTTAGTAGGAATAATATATGTGCAAAAGATTTTTCTCCAAAAATTGTTTGATTGATTGTAAGAAAAGTAATGGATTTTGTTATTTACATGACTAAAAATAGTTCCAATTTAATTTAAAAATATCACTTTAATTACGATTTTTTTTTTTAAATCACTGCTGACAGCTGCTTCGTCCAGAAGAGGTTGAAATTCTGGTGTGTGGAAGCCCTGAACTGGATATGCATGCCTTGCAGAGGAGTACTCACTATGATGGCTATGCAAAAACAGACCTAACTATAAGGTGAGCTCCCTCTGTGGTGTGGAGTTGTAGAAATGAAAACAACAGAATGTGATCCTCTTACTTGCATAATTTACAGTTTTTTAATCAGTTGAGTTAGCTGAAATATTATAGTCTCTCACTGTCATATTTCATCTCTAGAATATGGAAATGTTAAATATGAAATCACCTAACATTCCCCTTGGGAAAAATTATACAAATAACTATCTACAAAAGCAGATAGTTTGTACTTCAGTAAAATAAAGAAATAAAGAAAAAACTTGGAGCTGGCGATACAGCTCAGTGATACAATGCTTGCCCTATATGAGCAACCCCCAAAACTGTAAAAGTAAATAATAAAAATAACTTTGCTTCTAGAATTTCAGGGATGCTAACACTTAAAAATACCACTTTAATAGTCCTCCACTGAAAAATAGACTTGCAAATTATAGTTAGAATAAAAATAGGTTCTATAATATCTACTGTTAGACTACTTATATAATTTTATAAAAATATTATTTTATAATGTTAGTCAACAATTAAATTCATATAAGGAAATTCATTTCTAAATTTTACATTGAGGATATATCTTGAAGGGAAGTTTTTCCTCAGGAGCTTATTTTACATGAATTTATTGTGAGCAGCAAGATTTTTGTGAGGACATAATTAAATAAAGTTCCTTTGGTATTCTACAGATATTTTTGGGATGTCGTGCTTGGATTTCCTCTTGATCTTCAAAAGAAACTGCTACATTTTACTACAGGAAGTGACAGAGTACCTGTAGGAGGGATGGCTGATTTGAACTTTAAAATCTCAAAGAATGAAACTTCCACTAACTGGTAAATTTCTGAATTGTAATTTTGTATTTAATCTATTTGTTATTGCTAATAACAGTAATACAGTTGGAATTCAGGGATTTGTTAGCAATAAAGTTATTTTCTTAGAAAAATCTTCAGAGTAAATATGAGCTTCAAATGAGAGGGACTTTGGCTGAAAGTTCTCTATTAGTTAATAATTGCTTTGTAGTATCTCTTAGAACCTAGCATACTTTGTACTATTCTGTTGTTTAACCTTCATTTTTATTTAAATATTTTTATTTTCAGGAAAAATAGTAAATTAAAATATGTTTGGGTAGAGTTGTTTGGCTATTATACTTAGTACCAGAAGTACCTTTAGTATTAGATCTCTTTATTTTTGTTACTTTTTTAAGTACCCTGCTTTTCACATATGAAGAGATACAGATGGTGACTTTAAATTGTCTTCGTGTAGTGTTGTAGGTTGATGCTTCTGTCCTTCTTACAAACAGCTCACAATTCCCACAGCTAATTTGAGTAGATACAACTTTGATTATAATTATTTTTCTCCTCTTCCATATATTGAGCATTTTGAGTCCTTATCAGTTCTCTCTTCCTTTTTAAAGTTAGAATCTATCCTTTGCTTTCTTGTTGTCATCACCTGATGTAATTAACTTTTTGCCTTAGTCCTAGCTTACTTAAATAGCCACATTCCTCAAGGTCAAGGTCTGCCAGTCTGGTTGTGTTACCCTATTAATTTGCTTTATGCTGATTTGATCATATTTCCCTAGGCAGTAAGTTATGCTTCTCCCCATTAGCTTATGTTCTGAAATCTAGAACTTACCAAATAAAGCTCTCCAGCCTTCTATCCCAAGCTACCTATCAATTTTGTTTCCATACTGTGGTCAACAGGCTATTTTTACCAATTCATAGACAAATTTCAAGCTTCACTTTCTCCATTCCTTTAAATTGTTCCCTTTATAGATGATACTTACCTTTCACCTCTCCTAAGACCTAGTTTAATGTTGACTTGCTCTATAAAGCCAAAAATAATCATTCTATCAGTGAGTTCTTTAAATATAAAGTGGTATACTACTCAGCATATTGCATCTTGTATCTTAGTTAGCTGTTCAAGGCTTATATATCTTTGTATTCTCTATGTGGCCACACAAATAGTAAATGTTTCATGAATTAATATTTAAACCAATATCAAGATTATATTTTAAAATGTAAAACATATTTATGTATATAATTAAGACATTTCTGATGAAAACATAATTGAAGACTTGAAAAAACATCTACAGAAGCCTTTTAAGGTTACAGATATATTTACTCAACAGAAATTAATTTTTCAGAATATTTTATATCCACAAAAATACCATCTGCAAAAACTGAGTAGTGTGTTTTAATATAAAGGTTACATTACATGTAAACCTTTTCAGTTATTATGATACAGTGATCCTTTTATGAACTAACATGGCTTAATCATGAATCTAGAACAACTCTAGAATTGCCCGCGGGAACTTCACACAGATTAAATATAGCCAACTATCAGAGACACATGACATTTCAGTCTGACACAAGAAAGAAGTATCTTAAAAGGGGAGTACCCTAAAAGACATATTCCAAAAGACATATTCCAACTGAAAGGAGAGTTTCAGTTCCTCCTAGAATGCTCACCATTGAAAATCCACTGGATCTCTGTTACATAAGAATGGTAAATATTTACATATTGAAGACACCAGTTTTGACGCTGTACTGATCTGGGTTTGAATCTCAGGTCTATACCTTTACCATCTCTATATCTTTGAACAGATAGATTATATAACCTGTGTAGCCTGTATAGTTCCACGTCTACTTTTCCTGACCAAAAAGAGAAAGACAGAGAAAGAGAATAGCAATTACTTTTTAGTTGCTTTGAAATGAAACAGCAGATGTAAAAGCATTTACATAGTGCTTATCATATACTAATCACTTGTTTAGTAAATGTTGTGTTTCTAATAATTGTACAAGGGGCTCTCCAAATTTAGTTTTTAATTATGTGAATTTATTTTAAAATGTTCTCTTTTTCTCTGGTGTAGTCCTCATTTTTATTTATTGACTCTCTGACAATTATTTTGGTTCTGTGGTGTTTGTAAAAGGTAGAAGAAAGGTTCTTAAGATATCTTAAGAAATCCTGAATAACAGTGCCATCAGACAAAGGGCTGAGGCAGCTGATGAAAAGGATTCAGAGATGAGTGTTGCTTGTGCAACAAGGGCAACAACATCAAAAGTGTGGCTTGCACTTCCTGTAAGTGGCCTGAGGTGACCTGTGAAGATGGTTTGCTACTCTCTTGACTATGAAAACCCTATAAAATCATGCAAGTCAGGAGGCTCAGATCTTTGTGTTCCTTTAAGAACACCTGTGAAACTGCCCAGGCCATCAAGGGTATGTGTATCCCAAAGGCCACCAAGTACCTGAAGGAAGTCACTTTAAAGAAGCATCCTGTGTTAAAATCTGGTGTTACAATGGTGGAGTTGATAGGTGTGCCCAGGCCAAACAGTGGGGCTGGACACAGGGTTGGTGACCCTAAAAGAGTGCTGAATTTTTGCTGCACATGCTTAAAAATTCAGAGAGTAATGCTGAACTTCAGGGTTTAGATGTGGATTCCGTGGTAACTGAACATATCCAGGTGACCAAGCACCCAAGATGCACCACCATACTTACAGAGCTCATGGCCAGATTAACTTGTACCTGAGCTTCCTGCCAAGTGAGATGATCCTTGCTGAAAAGAAACAAATTGTCCCTAAACTAGAGGAGAAAATTACACAGAAGAAAAAGATATCTCAGAAGAGACTGAAGAAACAAAAACTTATGACACGGGAGAAAATTAAGTATAAAATAAATGTAAATAAAAGTAAAAAAAAAATGTGACCATCTGGAGTCCCTAAACTGCTCCTTTTATAACTATTTGACAGTTAAGACTAGAATATAATGTTATCTACTACTTTGCTAGGTATTTTGTGTAAATAGCTCTATAATTCTGTCAAACAGCCTAATGGGTTGGTTTATTATTTGGATGAAGAAACTGAGACTGGGAGACAGTAGGCGATTAAAAGTTCTATAACTAGTAAATGGGGGAAGCAGTAGTCAAATTCAGATCTGACTCCAAAACAGATATTTTCAAATGAAAGGTTCATAAGAGCAGGGATTTTGATTGTCTTGTCAGTAAACATAGCTTTAGTATCTAAATGCTACCTGATATATAGGTACTCAATAAATTCATGTTCAGTACAGGAATGATTGAGTCATCTTAGCATAGTAAAATAGATTTAAGCTTGCCTGTTATTTTTAAAAGTCGCTTAGCAGTTATTTTGTATGCATTCTAAGACTTAATGTATTTTTAAAAATTATTTTCCTTAGGTTACCTGTGGCCCATACCTGCTTCAATCAACTTTGCCTTCCTCCCTACAAAAGCAAAAAAGATCTGAAACAAAAATTGATCATTGGAATTTCAAATTCAGAAGGTTTTGGACTTGAGTAACCTAGAAGACTTGAACTATAATATTTATATGTAGCATTCACTTCCCTCTTATTGTGCCTTTAACCTTTTCATGTTTCTGTCTCTAAACACTTTGAAAAAACTCACTAACTTTAAAATACTGAGTTTTTTTTAAATCAAATATGAAATATGTTTAGTGAAGGCATGATTTTCTAAAAACACAGAAATTTCTTGAGTGAGGAAAAGAAAAACATAGTAGATGCAGGTGTGGGTCCAGTCGCTCTTTTATACCACTTGATCACTTTGTGTAAGTAGTTTGTCACACAGGTGGTCCACTGGGAAAGCAAAGTACAGTGAAGGATGCATTTCTGACGCAGTTGGACCCAGTGGCAGATTGTGTGCTGCAAGCACACAGTAGCAAAGCAAATAGCTGCTTTATCTTAATCTAAGGCATGTAGCCATATTTTTCATATAGAGGTGAACAGTATAATTGCAAATGCAATGTACAGGGTTTTTTGATAAACTGGCTTTGGGTCTTATAAGATTCTTTTCAAATGTTGCTAAAAAGCATGTAAATAATTACATAATAGCCTGAGAATAATGGGATTTTGATAGTGCTATTTATTGCTAAAGATTTATTTTTACAAAGTAAATTCAGGGTTTTAGATGTGTATACAGCTTTTACAAATCAATAAAGATGACTGTACAAGAGTATTTTCAGACTAACTGGATTCAAGGTTATATTCTTTTAAGTATTGTTAGTCTGCATGCACATTGGCAGTAAATTAGTTACTTGAGTACTCTGTAATATTTGTATAATCATTTCTTAAGGATCAAGATACTAGAAAAAATCAGCTCTAATTATTGATAAATTAGGTCAATTATAAGCACAAAAGAAAAGAGCTGCTTTTATATATATTTTGATTGATGTACAAAACTTGTATCTATGCTTTTCAGTCACCAGTTGTGCTGAAACACTCATTGATTTTGGAAAAGGAAAACTAAAATATTTGACTGAAGTG
Source organism: Hydrochoerus hydrochaeris (assembly GCA_004027455.1). NCBI lineage: Eukaryota > Metazoa > Chordata > Mammalia > Rodentia > Hydrochaeridae > Hydrochoerus > Hydrochoerus hydrochaeris. The sequence continues at coordinate 81,522 of PVLA01006158.1, read as the reverse complement.
AATACAATAACATTTGTGTCAAAATAATATAGCTTGGTATAAAAATGAGGTTCAGTATTTTGACAAAATGTTTGTTATTCACTGGATTCTGAACATAGTAAATTCAAAAGTACCCATTTTTGTTTGTTTCTAATAAAGTAGCATGTAAAAAGAAACTGCATTTTAAGTCAAAGTAAATGGTATTTTTTAATTTATAGCAAATGAAGCAGTTTTATTAGCATGTTACAAATATTTCCAAATCAAAACTTATTATTCTTTGATAGCTTTCCTTCAGAAAATTCTGAAGTTATATTTGCAATAATAATAAAACCAGCATTTAGTACCAGCATATGACTCATATGCAAATATTTTCCCAAAACTTCTTCCTTCCAAGTTAGACTATTTCCTTGTTACGATGCTTCCTTTACCCAACCAGCAGAATCTTTCAGGGTGAAGGAACTAATCAGCTTGTTTTACTATAGTTTTGAAACCAGCCCACAAATCTTTGGAGAAAAGGAGTTACTTCATTTACTGCTGTCTTTGAGACAGAAGTGACTCTGCTTTTTCATTTGAGTATACTATTTAAAGGTTATTTCTCCTTTAAAATTTTGGAAAGCCTACAAGAGTTAAAGGCATGTTGGTTTTGTTTTACTCTGATTTTTAATGTATATGCAAATAAAACTGCTTCTCTCTTGTACTGGTTGAACTAGAAAGTAAAATGTTTAATGTAGGTTACTACTAATAAGCACAAAAGAATCATGTGTAAGAAACCAGATTTAAGTGTTAAGTAAAATGTAAAGTTTTTATTGGTAGAGATGACTCATGGAAAAGCTGTGTTGGCTTGATCTGCATGTTTAATGATGTGCTTGTATATCTTTTAAGTAAGAAGTACACAAGCGAGCCAAATTTTAAATGACAAAGCCCCTCAATAACTAGAGAATCTTTGTTGTCTGTTGTTATTTAGTTGAAATTTATAATCATTTATCCTTAATTGCACATTACTTTTATTTCTTCTGTTTTGTTAACAGTGTAATAATACCTCATTTTAAAAGTAAAAACCACTACTGTTACATTTTGTTAAACAGCTAAAAAATTCATGTAGTTACTTTTTTATAAACTGTTAATTCATGATTTTTGTATCTGCCACAGTAAATTAAAGCGTTGCCTAGTATTTATCAGTATTTTTTAAATGTCTTATCCTTTTTAAATCTTTCCTTAATCATATTTTTTGTGTGTGATCAGAAGTTTTTTAAATCTCCCTTTTTTTGTACAAATCTATATTAATTTCTGGATGAAGTTTTCTAAACAGCTTTTCTAACTAGGTGGTTAATTAAAACTACAGGTTTAAAATATAAAGTGCAAACTATTTTAGCCACTGTTCTATAAACTAGTGGTTAGGAAAATTGCTAAGGCATACAGCTTCAAAAGATGCATTTTTACGCTAAGCATAACCAGTATTTTCAGTAAAAACAGTGTCCATCCAGTGTCTGGCTGACCACACAGACATCTCACCAAGTGATTGAATAGCACCAGTGACGTGCACCATAAGTGAACTAAGTGTGGTATGGGCTGCAGGTAGACAACTTCACATCTTTAGTTATTCCTCCTCAGAACCATTCCTTTCGCCTCTTTCTCCGATTTTTCAAGCTTAAGGAAGAGAAAGAGGAGATAATAAGAATGTAGAACAGCATGTTATGGGTGATGAACATGAAGAAAAAACATCTAATTTAAATAACTCAGGAACTATTTTTTTATTCTAGTTATTAAACCTTTGTTAAGTTAGGAGCTACATGGCTTCAATTTGAACCCCACATCTACTAGTGACTGTGTAATTGTAAAAGAACATACATAGCTAGATAGAAAACAGACCAGGGTGAGTTTTTTTCAGAAGAGGTCACAAGATCAGTTCACGTAGCTGACACATGTCCTTTACTGCAGGAAAGCTCCTCAACCCATGGCATCCTGGAAGCAGAGAGAGCAGGAGGCATCAGAGAAAGAAGGGGCCAGGACCAGGACACTCCCTTCCAGGCCATGCCCAGGAGTGGCCCACTCCCTCCAAGCAGACCCTACCTCTAGACAGCACGGTTAGCCACAGACTCATCAATGGATCAGCCCACTGTTGAGTATATATCCCATGCCCACAAATTAAAGAACACAAAGTGCTTTAGAGGCATTAAAGTTATGTCAAGAGAAGTGTTTTTCTTACTCTACAAATAGGTCTTTAGAATTTATCCTTATTAATGTTTCACTAGGAAGAGTTTTCAGTTCCATCATAAATATGTAACAAGGTAGTTTAAAATTCAAACTAAGTTTATTTTAATGAAATATTTTAAGCATAGAATTTTTAGAGCTTAACCTAGTGAAACCTCATGTCTCCACACTCAGATCTAACAAATGTTAATGTTTTACCAGATTTTTCTAGAACAAAAAATCACAGGAAGAATGAAAGGTGCCCCTGCTTTAGATGTCCTTATTTCCTGTATCCTCCACTACCCTGTAGTTTGTGTGAATCTTCCCATGCCATCTTTGCATGTATTTGTAAATACTGTTATAGTTGCATACATAATACTTATATACCTTTGTACAACTTTTCCACTCAATATTTTCTAGATTTATCCCTAATGATATATACATATATTTATAAATATTTCATTCATTTTGCTTGGATGGAATCTTACTCAATGAATGTACAGTCTGTTGACCCATCCACCTGCACTCCATCTAATGCTGCCCAGCGTGAACTGAGCTCTGAGGTGCACATTCAGCATGTACACATGAGTCTGAGACTGCAGTCCACAAGTGTAATTGCTTAGCCACTTGCTCTCCAGTGTGCTCATTCCAGCAGTATTTTCCACTAGCATAAGAGAGTTGTCATTTCCTCATGTTCTCCTTAACATTTGGTTTTAGCAGACCTTTTTTTTTTTTTTTGCTTATCTGATAGGTGTATTTAAATTTGCATTTCCATAATTGTTAGAGTATTGTTTTATGTTTTATATATTGCAGGCCATTCAGATTTCTTCTGTGAATGACCAGTTCATTGTTCTTTGCCTATTTTTTTATTATCTTTTAGGTGTTATTTCTTTATTCTGAATATTATGTGCTTATGTTCAAAATTAGGGGTTATGTTTCTTCAATTTTGATAAAGATTGGCCAATGAATAAGTGACTTTGAAATAGATGATAGATAGTTAGGTTAGATAGATAGTGATAGTTGATAGATGATTGATAAGTAATTGATATTCATAAATTTCATGTATATGAAGAGCTTATATTTATGCCTGCCCCATAATAAATGTTCTAAAAGTGCATAGTATTATTACTCATACTATTGCTCATGCATTGAGCAAATCTTGAGTTTGTGCTGCTACCTCTACTTATAAGTTGTTGTGCTGCCTTACTTGACTATTTGTCACTAGCAATTTTATTCTTTTCATTCTCTTGACTTGTGAACACTGGTCTCATTTTGACTTTTCCTTCTCTTTGACCTTTAGATCAACAAGCTGCATCTTTACATTGTCTCTCAGAGTTGACTTTTCTACTCCTTTTTTGTAGCCTCTTCCTTGGCTTAGACATTTCATAACCAAATGATTAGATAGGCTTTTTTATTTATTCTAAAGTCCCTTTAAAAAACTGTATTTTTATCAGGTGCTTCCCTATCAGGAATCTAAGATGTATCTAGTGTTTATTTGACCGCTTTCCAATGGCAAAAACTTTAGGTGAGCTCTACTGTTACCCTTACTTAGTTTCTCAGTCCCAGCTTTTGAAAGGCTAGGTCCTTTATTCTTCCTGAATGCAACCTGGTAAGTCCCATCCCTAAAGCCTTCTGAGGTACTCTTTCTGTGCCTTTCCCACCAGCCAGTGCCTGCCTGCCTATCTTAACATAGCTCTGTTCTCTCTTCTCTTTCTGCAGTCTCCCAAGAATTCTCTGCCCCTCTTAAACCTTACCCTGAACTATCACTGTTCCTCAGACAAAAACATCTGGGTACAAGGCAATTAGCCCTGTTTTTCAAAACCACACAAATCTTCATTTCTAAGATGGCACTTAGTATTTTCAAGTGTGTGTTACATGTGCCCTTAATCAGCAGCTAAAGGACAGAGATATTTCTTGTATGGAGTCAAAAAAACTCAGATAAAAACCAGTTGGCTTGTTGAATTGGCTGTGCATGTGAAACACTCCCCAAATCAGTGAAGTGAACCAGAGATCTGTGTGGGTAAGTAGTTTCAGCTTGAATTTATAGCTGGTTGAAACTCACCAACTCACACCCTGTCAGGAATGAAATGCATTAGGTTCAGGCAAAAACTGAGCTCTTCCCCCACCACAGTACTAACTTCAGCTAGGTCTACCTTTCCACTCCAAGCTGCACAAAGCCTCAGCCTACCCACCTCCAATTAACAGGTGGCTTGTGCACCAAATAAACCAGTGAGTAGTGGTGGTCATTATGCATTAACTGGGAAGGAAAAAGACAAACAGGTTACAGATTAGTTCTATATATAATCCAGATTTTGAGTGTGCATGTGTATGTGTATGCATATGTATCTTCTGAAAGATTCTCACTGTTAATAGTAGTTACCTCTGGAATTACAGCACTTTTTAATTTTTTAAATCCTCTTATCCAGTGCCTTGAATGTCTACAGAATATTAATCAAAGGAGCAGAGATGAATATTTATGGGTCACCTGTAGTGTATGAGGCATTCACACACACACACACACACACACACACTACAGATGAGGAAGTTGGAGCTGAGAGGCTTAGAAGCTGGCCTGTGGTCACACAGCTATCACTGAGCCCAGGCAGAATCTCAATGCACATTTCTCTGACTAAACATCACAGTTTTCCATTTCACATGCTCCCCCAACCGGTGAAGTTTTCCAGAAATTCCCAGGCTTGACCTAATACACAAGAAGTGGGGAAAATACTTTCTCACTATACCAGGAGTCACATTAATCTGGATTCTAGTCCCAAATCTGACATTCATGGCTGTGCATATTTAGGTGATTTCTGTATTTCCTTTCCTTCTCTTTTGTCTTCCAAAAAAAATTATGGATATTCTTGGAATATTGAATAAACTATTAAAAAGTTCTGGCCAAGAGGAAAAATTATGTCTATAACAGTGACTACTTAGAAAACCGTGTCAGTGAAACTTGTCTGGCTACCTGGGATGTGGGCAGAGCAATAGTCTTGAGGAAATTTATAGCTTTAAATATTTTTATTACCAAAAGATACAGAATTCAAATAAATTAAAACTTAAAGGAGAAATAGGTTGCAATTCTCAAAGAAAAAATATAAAGACAAAAATGTCAATTAGGAAACATAAGAACACTATATGAACCCAAGACCAGTTTCCTTGAAAAAGCTGGAAAGTAAACTATCAAATGATAATTAAGAAAAGCAGGAAAAACACACAAATGTAAGAAGGAGACACAATCTGGGAAGCCATGGAGCCCAGGAACCTCCCATTCTGCAGAGGCCATAGCTTTGCCACTGCCCAGAAGAAAACTGAAGCTGATATATAATTTCAGGGACTATTTTCGCAAATGACCAGAAACTAAGGATTGGGTTTACATTTGGAAAGAAACTTGTTGAACATATTCCTCACACTTAGAGCCTCTGTTCCTATTCCAGCACATACCTTAACCTCTCCTCTGAACCCCAGCCCCCCAGATTTCAGTGACTCTACTTGAGGCTTCTTCCAGCAGTCCCCAAATGTCACCACCCAGATCTCATAGCCTGTTTTCTCGTCCTCCTCCTGTTTCTCCTCACATTTCTTTCCTCTGCCTCCTCTACCTTTCTCCAGTTCTATAAAGGACACTGTCTTTCTAGTGCCCCAGCACAACTAGAGGCATTATTTTAACAGCTCCCTCTTTGCCTTGTTTATTAACCTTGGCAAACTCTCAGTTCTGCATTCACAGTGTATCTTTATCCTGACACTGTCTAGCCCAGGCCTGAGTATCTAACCAGCTATCTCTCTGTGATGAGCCTCTTCCTTCTCAACTGTCCACACTTAACCCACCACTGCATTGCTCAGAAACCTTAAATGGCTTTCTGTTGCCAACAACAGAGTCAAAATATGTTAGCCACAGGTTCAAGGGTTTCCATTGTTCCACCCAGTGTGTGCAACCTGAGCTCCTAGGTGTCTTCTCCAGATATGCCATAATTCTTCCAAAAGACACAAAAACTTGTGATAAGAGAAAGTATTATTAAGAAATTTTGCATTCATCAAAGTTGTCCTTCAAACCAAAAAGCAGAAAGCCATGTTTGAGCATGCAAGAATTTAGGAAATGCAGTCAAGTCATTAAAGCCTGTTCTCACCCCACCTTCCTAAGTCCCTATTAGATAACAAAAACTAAACTACATTAGATAAATTCTAAAAATAATAAACTAAAAACAAATCAAACATTGCATAGGGCAAGTGAAACCCCAAGTGTAGCACAGATAGAACATGTTCTCTATTATTCTCAAGGGAAGAAAAAATATGGAGCTGGTATTGAAGCCACTATGAATCTAAGTACATGTAAAGCAGAAACCTTCCCTGATACATACCAGTTATGTGACTATGGGGAAAGATCCCAATATCTCTGAGCCTCAATTTTCTCTCTATTGAACTTTCTACCTGTTCTTAACATTGATATCAGTCTATCATCTATTTATACTTGTCTGTCGTCCACAGCCTGTCCACCCTCTCTCCTGTCCATCATCGAGCTAATCTATCCATTTATCAACCATGTATGTGTATCTATCTATGAACTACTGAAAGGAATGAATGAATCCGTTGTCAGAAATGTGCTCCTTTTCCTATTTCCCAGTGTTGATCACCAAACTTTGATTGTTCCCTGCATTCGGGGAGTGGTGATGGCTTTCCAGGCTAAGGTTGCTTCCCCCAAGGGGAGGCAACTGCTTTTTTGATTGATGAAAGCCTGGTAGCACTGGGCTACATGTTAATGGAGTGTGGATCATTGTACAGAGAGCTACTCCAGGCCTTGTTCTCTGATTCTGTAGGAATCTCTGGCCTGCTTGAGTCTTTGCATAGTAAGAACTTAAAGCTTTCAGTCACACCTGGTCAATGACCACCTCCATGAAGACTCACCTCTCGCTGTTCTATTGCATCTGGACAGATAAGTGAGAGGAGAAAACTCAAGTTAGACTACCTGAAATAACAAATAGATACCCAACAAAACTCAGTGGCTTTGTACAATAGGTAACTCATGGAAGGATTTTACATTAGCAAAGTATCTTTCTTCCTCATCATCCCCAGGTTATTCCCTATGGCACGATTGAGGTCTGTATCCAGAAGGCTAAAGGAAAAAGTTTGATGGACCTAGCCAGATTTTCATAGGCTAGGCCAAACACCACACACACAACACTTCTGCTTTCTCTGCCTTGGAGACAATTCAGTCACATAGTCACAGCCTGAGGGTTAGGAAAAAGATTCTGGCACGAAGCTTAGGGTATACGAAGTTTATCAGGAATTGATACCTGTGAAAGGAAGAGGGGAATGGTTTAGGGCACAAGCCAAACTGTGACACAGTCCTGCCAAAGCAGTAGCCAAGGAAATGGGCAGACCTGGAGGGCATGTTGCCTGTCACAGGTGTCCTCTATTGGGCCAGAATGGCTGGGACCACCACAGTCACCAGAGGGAGGTGACCCCTGGAAGTATGTGACATGGAGCAAGGCAGCTGCAGCACTCGCCGCTGACAAACAGCCTGACAGGACCTGCTGACTGCATTTCCTACATCTGTGCAACAAGACCTCCCTGAAGGTCTTTCATTCCTACCATGCGTGGTCACACCTAGCTACAACGGAATCTCACTGTGGTCTGCTCTAGCTGTGTGCCTGAGAAGAGTGGAAAGCACAGTTTGGTGACAGCAGTCAGGCGAGATCTCACCGTGTTCTCCAAACTGATTTTCCAAAAGATCCCTGTACTTGGGAGTCCAGTCATCATGCAGGTAGTTGGACTTCTGACCAGACATTTGTGTTTCCTACATCTGCTAGAACCTGAGCGAAGCAGGATGATGGCACTAGGAACCTAACTATAGCAAAAATGTCTGTGAAGTGCCAAGACTGTTGCTTCCATCTCATTTTTTTTTTATTTCAAAGAGAATAAAACCAAACCAAACAGGATAAAGCTAATCAGAACAGAACAATGAAAGTAATATAGGACTTCAAAACAAGATAATAAGAAATCAACAATGGCTACCATAATGCTTCGTGTTATCTTCAAAATTGCTGCCCAAACCATTAGATATAATAAAATCAAACATAACAGAACAGAACAGAATAAAATGAATCAAAAAGAACACTGAATAAAACAATAAAACAGAACAAAACAAAAAAGTGAGAACAATGTTGGATATCAAAAACAAGATAGAAGGAAATACCATATATTTGCTATTCTGCATATTGTTATCCTCTTAATAGATGCTTAGACTACTGGTCTTAGGCCTGCAAAGTCAATCAAACAATACAAGCATTAAGTTGTTTTGCCACCTCAGTTGCTATCAACTCAGCCTGTCCTGAGAATCAGCTGGTTGCTTAGGAATGGGTTGGGGCCAGTGTTCTTGTCTCCCAGCCCACTCGCTGGTTGGCTAGTGGGAAGGGCAAATTCACTTCTTGTTATTTCACCCAGGCCTAGCATGGCTTCTGCTGACTCACAGGAAGGGTGAACTGGCTTCCTGTTATTCCTCCCAGGCCCAGCGTAACTTCTACTGACTCACAGGAAGGGCAAATTGGCTTGTGTCTCCTCCTGGGCCCTGAATGGCTTGTACCAGCTCACAGTGCAGATGAATTCCCTTCCATCTCATTTTTGTTGCTGAATTAAACATTCTTGAAAGAATGAACAACTCATGCCACAACCCAGCTCATCAGTGCTTAGAATGATTTATGAAGTTAAAGCAGGGCAAAAACATGGCCACTGAGTTCTGCAACTGACCTTGTTTATAGTAAGCCTATCACTTTGACCTCCATGGGGCTGAGAGCCTGTAATCACTTTTTTAATCCAAAAGAGAAATTTTGAGACCTAGAGATGAATCTTCAACTTTGTACTGAGTGATTTACTTTTTTTCTCTTTTGACCGTCACCTCTGAGATTCCAGTGGCCAAAGGAAAAGTTAGGAAGTTCTCTATGTACATCACAGCTGGGTATGCAGCTGCCAAGCCCTCCCTTCTTTGACCCATCTCCCAAAAGCATTGCAATATTCAAAATAAACACAAGTCCTGACCACCCAGGAGTCTGGCTAGGTTACTTCCTGTTAGTGTTTTTCGGTGCAATAAAAGAGCAAAATATAAAAGTTAAAGTGGCTTTTATTCTAAATGGAGAGGAGCCCATGACTGACAGAAGTCTGGCTTTCTCTAACTGGAATACAGGTTATGGAATATATATAACTTTTGGCCAGGCGTGGTGCTTAGTATGGGCATTGATGACATGCAAGGAGCTGATTGGAATTTTCTTCACATGCACAAGGAAAGGAAAAAGGAAGTTGTAATAGGGGAAGGAGGAAGTGACCTCTGGGTAAACATCCCCGATTCAGCCTTCCACCGCCATAATGTCCTGTAACGTATTCTAGGGCAAAACTCTTTTACTTCCCAGTCATCTGGAACTACAGGAGACCTAGACTGGGTTATCTCTCACTGCCATGAGTGTTCTGGAATAGGGACCCTGGCTAACTGTCAGATGAGGTGGGCAAAGGACAGGCAGGTTGAAAGGGCCTTGCTCAATGAGCAAATTTGGGCCCACCCTTTCTCTTCCTGCCATCCTTCAGTGGTTCCCAGACCCCAAGAACAGCAGAGAGGAGATGCCCTGCAAAAGGTGATTATGGGCCATATGGAAGACTTTTCCCTTAAGGGTCAGAGGAATTGGCATAGAACTGAGAAGGAAAGACTATCAAAGCCTTTCTTAGGCCGCAGACTATTCTGTCACCTTGGACAAGTAACATCAGTCTTCAAGATTCAACCTTTAAGTAGAACAAGAATATCAAGTCTACCTACCTCCCTGGCAGCCTTTTAAAACCTTGAGTCTGTGACCTCCAGGTTTCATGCTCATCCTCCTACAGGGCAATGGGTTCTCCCTGTCACTTTTCTTTCTATTTTGATAATCTAAAAAGATTTCCACAAGTCAACTCTGGCCACTTAGAAGACCATAGTTTACTGAGTACTGGGTTAGTATCTGGTTGTCTGAAATCACAGGTATATTATTATTCTAGACATAGCATTTGTGTTTGGGTCTAGTTTTTGCCAAGGGAGACTCATGATATAGCTCAGCATTCAAGACCAATGAATGAAGGTTTATTTGTATCATCACTATTTTAGCAAATTACCACAAATTTAGAGGCTTAAAACAATACAGATCTATTATCCTAAAGGTTTAGAGATCAGAAATGCAAAATGGGGCTTATTTGGCTAAAATTGAGGTGTTAAAAGGGCTGTCTTTCTTCTGGTGGATAAGGGGGTACATATTCCCTTTCTAGCCTTTGTGTGGCTTATGGGCCCTCCTCTGCCTTCAAAATGAAGAGACTGGCCTTGACCGTCTTGCCTGTTTCACTTATTAGGATCTCTCTTAATTATGTACACACACACACACACTCACACACACTCACACACACACATGCCCCAATAATCCAGGACAATTTGTCTGTCTCAAAACCTTCAGGTCAATCGTATCAGCAAAGTTCCATTTGTCACAAAAGGCAGTTAAAACAAGGACATATATGAAGCCACTATTCTGTCCACAACAAAGATGTTTTATTTTGGACAGTCAGATTAAGGAAAAAATGAGCATAATTGTAAGAAATGGTCAGAGTGACATATTAAATCTTTTTCCATGTACTCATTGTTTTTTTTTACAATAGTTTAGCTCTCATTCCTGTGATTTTTTTAAAATTAAGCTATACCTGAAGTATTTGAAAACTAATTTTAGATGTTCTACTATTCCCAAACACAACAAAAATAATATTAGGAAATAAAAGAACAGTCCTTATATGCTCCACAGTTTTCTTCCTTTCCAAGATTCTCTAACATTGAGACCCCTTTTGTTAAAAGGAAAGAAGTAGATTGATGTATACCAAGATGGATAGATGTCCAAATACATGGCTTTGTATATTTAGGCTAATCTCACTTCCACAGAGTAATAATGTTATGCTTCTACATAACAAATACCCACGTGTATAAACTAGTAAGTGTATTTCCTGAGGGCTAGGAGTATCAGAAAAAGGCAGCAGTAGAATTTCAGGAGATTTTATCGCTTTGGTAAGGTTTGATTTCTTTGATGTTTGAGTGTGTGTGTGTGTGTGTGTGTGTGTGAGATAAATTCGTATTTTCAATAACAAGTAAAAGATAGTGGTTTTTGTTTTTAAAGGCTATCGGCTCTTCTAAAATATAAGGCTTTTTCTGGAGAATAACATCGACCTAAATCTGAGATTTCTGGCATGTAATCCTTAATGCTGTGGTTCCTATTACTTCTACAGTTCTTTCTTAGAAACCTGCAGGTACTCCACCTGCCATGGTAGTAACAGGGAATATAGGTCAGGTAATTAATAACCAGTGTTTATTTACTGAGGAAAGCACTCAGTATACTCAAGAAAAATAGAACAGTACCTGTTCCTCAGGGCTGAATCCCAGAGATTTCAAGAGAGGAGGGAAAACTAACTCCAACCTCATCATACCAGAGACCCAGAGGTAGGTCACCAATTAGCAAACAACAGTTCAGGATTCAAACCAGACGTGTTAGGTCAAAAGCCAACAAACCAACTTGCCTCTAGTCAATTTCAGAATATGCTCCTTCCTAGGATTCTAACCTGGATTCTCTCTAACATAGGACCCTCTCCTGAGTGTATACAAGGTCCAAAACTAGTTATGGCCCATCAGGCTGCACTTCACCTCAGTGTCAAGCACTGGTAACCACAGGGAGTGGTTGGAAACCTTTGTGACCCAGATGGGTAGCTCAGAGATGAATATATAAATGGATCCAAAGAAGGGGTTAGACCACTCTTGTTGCAAAGCCTTATTATCTGTGTTCATTCAGGTGGTCTCTCTTGACAATCTCTTAGGTAGCCTTTGTTTCTTTCAATGCCAATTTTTCAACCAGGCTATTCTCTTTACAGAATGTGATATGGCTCAAACTTAAGGGAGAACATCAGTGCAGACAAATGAGAGCAACTTCTAGAAATCACTGGGGCTGTTAACCTTACCTCCACGCATCAGATGAGCTGGGAAGATGCACATGCACAAAAGCCTGAGAGACACCTCAAGGTTTAGAACAGGAGCTCTCAGAAGATGGCATTTGCACATTTGCCCCCAAACTCACCAAAGGCCAGGCGTGTGTGCAGAAAGGCAGCCCAGCAGCCAGATATGGTGGCTCACACCTGTATCAGGGATGCTGAGGCATAAAGATTTACAAGTTTGAGCCTATCCTGGGCAACTACCAATTAGTGGACCCTGTCTCGAAAAATCCAAAAAACATGGGATATGGTTTAGTGTGAAGGCCCTGGGGTCAATACTCAGTGCTGTAAAAAGAAAAGGAGGAAAACTAGAAAAGGCAGCTCCACTGGTAACCAGCCTAGAGACACTGCCTACTGCTTCTTCCCTGGAGAGTATGTGGCCACCATACTCTCCCAACCAGGACAAGGCATCCAGCCGAGGACAGTATACACATAACACTGGCGAACGATGCAGAGTTAATTCTGTGTGACAGGCCTTCAGGCCAGAAAAACACAGACTTTCCGTACTGTAGATGCAAAGATCCAAGAAGTCACTAAACTTTGTCTCTACGGAAGTCAAATCTCAGAGTCTCACCACATGGATTCAGATGCTGCCCTGCCTCACTTCCTTGAAAAAGATGACTGTGCTTTATTCTACAGGCATGAGATGGATAAGAATTGCAGCACATGTTCAGACCCAATGACTTTCTCCAGCAAAACATTGGTCCCGGAGCCAAGCAGTTCTGTTCTTCTCAGTAGTCCTCCCTTTCAGTGACACACCTATGGGGGGAAACAAATAGCTGTTTGAAACAGAGGGATGGTCCTTCTATTCTACCCAGGGACACAGACAGGATCTTGCAAAATAATCACCTCTTCCTCCGCTGTTTATAAGCTTTATTAATAAATGGGGAGACACTTGTCCCCCACCAGGTCTTCCAACCCAGAATGCTATTTTCTATGTAAGAGATGTAGTGTTTGGATGACATGAGACCAGATCTGAAATTCTAGGAGTACTGTTTTCCAATGGAGGTATTTTTTTCTCATGAGCTTCTCATTCAAATTCATAAGAAACACTGTAAAGTAATTTTTTAACACTAATTTTATCTGATGGACTCATACACAAGGAAGATGGAGTCCTTAGAATCAGACTATTTAAGCTGGATCAGAGCCCATGACACCCCACCACACAGGAACAAACACATCATTTCAAGGTGGATTACAAAGGAGACAGCCTTATGATTGATAGAGCCCCCAATTCTGGTTGCCTTCTCAGAAGAACAACTGCTTTTGGAGCATTACATTTTCGGTTTCACTAGCCAGGGTGTGGCACAAAGCAAGAAAAGCTTGCCATCCCCTGGGTATTGGCAGTCTTCCCTCTCTCCACCACTGCCAGGAGGAGAGACACAGCACGACACCCTCCTTCCTGCCCAGGGCTAAAGGACTTCTCCATTGAGAAAGTAACCTATGGAAGGAACTGACCTAGGCCAGGACTCTAGATAGGAGCAGAGAAAGGTGCATAAGAAGAAGAGAGAGCTGGGAAAACTACCTAAGACATTCCCCTGGACTGGGCAGAGATGCCTTGCACTAATGGAGATGCACTCAAATAAGGGCATGTAGATGAAGGGCCATGTATCCAACTTTTCATTCCTGTCTATGGTCAGAATCTTCTGATAACTTATAGTCTGAACTCATCTATGTGAAGTAGATTTCAAGATCTCTGGGGAATTCCTGAAACTGTAGATCATATTGGATCCTATAGATGTGAAGTTCTTTCCTTTTTAAGTTAAAAAAGTCACATTTTTCATTTACATAATTTTATAAGTATTTGGAATAGTGAAATTGCCAGTGTCACTACTCTTACACTTAGTGGCCATTATTGAGTAACATATGGGTTACTTAAACAGTAGTACTGTGATACTGTCACAGGCAACTTGACAACTGGAGACGGCTGCCAGAGGACTAAAATAAAGGTAATGTATGCAGTTTGCATATGCTGGACAAAGGAATAAATCACCTGCCTGCAGGACAGGGCATGACACAATTTTATCATGCTACGTGCAAGTTAGAATTTATGGATTCTACTTCTTTTTGGAATTTTCCGTTCATATTTCTGAACCACAGTTGGCCATGGGTAATGGAAACCACAGGAAGCAAGAAAGAAAGTAACAGGGACAGTATATCAATGTATACAGTGACAAAGTACACAGTACACATCGATACAGTGTATTCAGTGTATCCATTTGAACCTGCCATAGAGAGCTAAGCAAACTTCTTTTGCATGTAATCTTATGCACATGTGTATGTGTAGAATCTGCAGAGAGAAAACAGGTGGAGCACAGGCAGAAGGAGTGGCTAACAGAGAACTCGATGAACACGGGAGGGCAGAGGGTGTAGCTCAGGAGCACAATGCCTGCCTGGCAAGCACAAGGTCCTGAGTTCGATTCTCAGTACAAAAAATTGAACTAGGAGAGAAGCTACTTCTTTCTGAGATGGGAGGAAGATTTCAGGGCTCTGGTCATCTGCCCTCTGACTTTCACTTCCCCTTGAGACCTCAGAGCATTCGCAGTTTCACAGAGTAAAAAGTTATTCAGCAAATCCAGTCTCCTCAGTGTGCATCAGTGGAGGACCCTGGGGAGGAGAAGAGGACCTACCCCATCACACCCCTGGGCAGGACCACCCTGAGCCCTGCCCCGGCTCTACTGATGACTTGGTCTTTACCAAACTGCTGTTCTCTCAGCAAGATTTCTAGGAGATGTATCAACTTGTGGCAAGACTTGAGGTGACATCATTACTGCTGCCAGACAGTTGACCAGAGGACTGGCACCCCAGGCAGCTCAGGCCAGGGCTGGCCTAGCACCGTCTCACATCCTAATGCTGCCTAGCTGCCCTCCCCATTCTGTGGTCCTGTTTCTGTCTTCTCACTGGGCTCTGTACCTCCAACCAAGCCTCTGCTCCACGGTGGAGAAACCACGTGGACTGAGGGGTGGGAATGGGGTAAAGTGTGGTCTTTGGGGTATGTCTGAAAGAGGAAAAAGATGACAGGTCTCCACAAAGCACTTGAGACTATGATGGTTACTAAGCAGCAGTGGTGAGAGATTCTTATTCCCTCACTAACATCTCCTATTCCTCCCTGAATCCTTGTTAATCTCCAAAGCACTAAAATCTCTATCACCCTTCCAATTGAGATATTTGTGCCAATACACTACCCTCTTCCAATAAGTTCACACAATACCTCCTGCCAGACTCAGGCCCACAGATTCCTCCGAGGATCCTGGAAACCCTTGCTTTTCTTCCCTCTGTCCTCCTGATCCCCCATCCCAGCCCCTGAGTCTTCCCAGATATATTTACAGAAATGATTGCTCCCTTGGTGGAATTCCATGCCCCTGGCCTGAACTTTATGTGAACTAGTGCAAGTCGATACTGTCTCTCTAGCAGCTGGGAAGATTTGAAAGAACAGGCCAAGGTCTGTATTTTACCTCTGTGTTTCTGTGCTTCTGCCAAGAAGGCAGAGACCTGATAAGCTTCATAAGGTTCAGAGATAGATGACAGAGAAATTTGGGTGTGACAGAGAAATTCCTTCATAAGGGTCAGAGATAGATGACAGAGAAATTTGGGATGACAGAGAAATTTCTTGGAGGAATTCTGGGAGCTGAGAATAGCAGGAAGGATCTTGTGAACTTACTGGCAGAGCACAGTGAGTTGAAACTATCACCATGTCCTGTGTTTCTTTTTCTTTAGCATTATTTTTATTCCCATGAAAGAGGCAACAGTGTAAACTCTGAAGCTAGCAACCACAGCAGAGGCTGTGATGTGGATCAGAAGACCTGAGTTCAAATCCTGCCAATGGATTTAAACTTGCTTCCTCACCTAGACAATGCAGCTGATGACAGGATCCAGCAAAGATGGCTATTGGAAAGACTAAATGGGACAAGATTGGAAAAGTACCAGGCCTAGCATTTATTAAGTTCTTAATGAACACTGGAAACTGTCACAGTTTGGGAACTCATGAACCCGAGTCTGACTGCCAGTGTCACCTCCCTGGCCAGATCCTAAATGATGTGAGTAGGGCCACAGGACAAGTGTCTCACAGGGGCCACACACAGAGCAGCCACAACCATGAGCTCCTGATGAGTCCCTACATCAGGAGATAATGCCATCCAGTGTTTTCCAGATTTTCTGAAAATTTCCACTTGTTCTACTGTTGACCCATGAGGTACAACCTGTTTGTCTGAAAGGTTATTCCCAATAGATAGTTTACCTGTCCAGTTTTGTGTAATCAGTGGTATCATGAGCCATCCACACACACGTCAAGTCACTCTACAAGTCAGACTACAATCTTTCCTTTGTACTGCTATGATAACAGAACCATAAATAACCTCTGTCAGCTGGGGATTTAGCTCAGCGGTTCAAGTGCGTGCTTGGAAACCTCAAGGTTGTGAGTTTGCTCCCTGCTACCAAAAAAAAAAAAAAAATCTCTGCCCACTTTATGCAGCATCTTTGCCACACACTGTCACACTCAATCCCTATAATACTGTGAAACTGATGAGTAGAGTTTGCTCCAAAACAGTAAATGGAAATGCCAGAAGCCACTATAGATCTTCTAAATTGATTTTTTGCAGTGTCAGTAATCAGGAAAAGGAATTAACCTGATATACAGTGTAACCACAAGTGTAGCCGGTGGGCTGATTTGAAGCTGGCAGTTTTCTGTTTGTCACGGGGACCTGGAGAAGAATGACAAGACAGAAAAAGACTAGCAAAGCTTACTAATACCAGTAGCTGCATGTGTTAGGCACATTTATAGACTGACACTTTCAAATCACCACCTTAGATGAAGGATTCAAGGCTTAGATGAAGGATTCAAAGTCTCAGTTAATCAAAGCTCACCCTAGGGCTAGATACAGTAGTTTGTTGGCTACATAACAGATGCTCAAACTAAATATGAATATTTATGATAGTAATGTGTATCAATTTCTAATAATAAAATTACTTATAAAGGTTTTCTTAATTTTTGTCCCTTTTTACCTCCCCACAATACACTTATTAATGTTTTGATAAATAACACAGGTAAGAAATGTTGCCTTCATCTTGCCTACATCATTTTCTAAGCCAAAATTAATCATAGTTAAAAGATAACAATTTCAAAAAAGAAACCCCCCAAAATGTTCAGGGTGAGGGCAAGCTTACTTTAACTACAGGTCATCTTCCAACACCTGATCATGCAGACTGATCACCCACCTATCAGCAGATGAAATTTGAGGATGTGTGCCTGATTGTATTTTCCAGAGATGGCTGCAAAAACCTCTCCCATCCTATTTTCTCTTCTCCAGTGTAATCTTTCTGTGCTTCTATATCAGGAGGCAGAGTCAATTTTCCCTTCCCTAGAATTTCAGTGGACTTGTGACTGTTTAAACCAATTAATTATGGCAGGAAATGGCACAGTGCAATTTCTGGGGCTCAGTCATAAAAATGATGCAGCCTCTTCTTTCCCCTGAGAATGTACCCTTGTATCTGACCATGTATGTACTTTACCACGGTACTGTGCAACACTAAACTTCTAGTCACATAGGAAGCCCAATTAACTGAGGCAGCCATACTGTGAGGAAGCCCAGGATACATGAAGAGGCCACATAAAGTTGCTTTGATTAGAAATTCTGATCTTCAAGTCATAGCAGCATAAACTCAATATGATTACTGTCACCTGCCAAGTCATCTTGGTCTTTAAGTTTTCCCAGCTAAAGTTCTGGAAGTCATAAAGAAAAGACAAACCATACCCTTTATCTCCTGTCTAAAATCCAGACTCATAAAGTCTGTGAGCATAATTGAAAAGATTATTGAAGCCACTAGCTTCTGAGAGTTGTTGTTACTCAACAACAATAATGTACATAGGATAGGCTAAGTGGGAATATTTAAATTGAAGTTTCCAAGAAGCAAGCCCTCACTGTGAATCAGTGCCACGTGCAGGCCACTGGAGGAACAACCAGATGCCACCCTTTTCCCTTAAGTCAGTGACATTCACAGACTGCTGGGGAAGAGAACAAGAAGTCAGCAGGAAGCAGGCCCTGCCTGTGAATCAGCACCATGCATGGGCATCTGGAGGGAGAACCAGATGCCAGCCCCTTCTGGCATTCAGGCTGGGAAACAAGAAGAGCCCACTGCCACCTACCCCACCCAAATCCACTCCCCACTGTAAGTGACCAGCTGGTCTGGAGAAACACAGGCTGAGGTCATAGCTATTGAGGTAAAATACGATTTGATTCTTGTGTTGTTTGGTGTTCACTGACTTTGCAGGTCTAAAGCCAGCAGTCTGATCATCTATTCAGAAGATAACAATGTGCAATGTACCATCTATGGGGCTCCCCTTCTGAAGGGGGTGGCTATTGCTAATTCCCTGGCATCTTGCTTTGAAGTTCTGTATCACTTTCATTGTTTTGTTGGGTTGAATTTTGTCCTTTTTATTTGCTGGATTTTATTATATGTGATGGCATGGGCAGCTATTTCCAAGATAACAAGATATAGTATGTAGCCATTTTGGATTTACTCTTATCTTGTTTTAAAGTCCTTTATTGCATTCATTGTTTTGTTTTTATTGGTTCTATTCTGTTCTGTTTTGTTTGATTTTTACTATGTCTGAAAGTAGCTGCTGCTACTTTGAAGACAAGAGGCATGATGGTAACCATTGTTGATTTTCTATTGTTTTGAAGTCCTGTGTCACTTACACTGTTTTGTTTTGACTGTTTTATTTGGCTTGGTTTTGACTGTTTTGTTTGGCTTGGTTTTATTCTCTTTAAAAATTAAAAAAAAATAAATTGAAGGTTCAACTTTGTATCAATGTTTTATTTTATACTGATGGGTAATTCTCCCTTGTATGATTTTTTTTATTAGTATACAACAGTCACTTTCCCATCACTGGAACAAAATACCCAAAACTTAAAGAGGAAAGGTTTACTTTGGCTCCTGATTTCGGTTCATGGTCAGCAAACTCCAAGGCAGAGGGACATGGAAGAGGAAAATGTACTCTATGCAGCCAAGAAACAGAGACAAAGAAGGAGCTGGAGAGGGCAATGATGAGGATTCAGCTGTTAGTGGATAATTCCCTGATGAATCTAGTGCCACCATAATCCAATTGCCTTTCACAGACACGAGAATTGGGGATGGGGGGGCATTTTAGATCTAAACCATAACAATGACCTTTTAAGTGAGAACTCTTATCCAACAGTATATATTGAAGGTCAGCTATTTGTAGGACCAAAAAGACAAAGCAGAAGTGTAGTAACACCTGCATGGAGTTTAGTGTCACAGAACTAGAAATTCCATTTCCAACAGGAAGGAATAGATATGCTAGGAAAAGCCAGAAGCCCCTAACAACACAGAGATAAATAAAACTGTGCAGTTGAAGTCACAAAACAGTAATTCAAATGGTTTGAAGCCGGAAATGGTTTTCTAACCAGCTGTGAATTTGAAAGTCCCACATGTGGTACAACATTAAATTGCTACATTAGACATTTTTTCATCTTTTCTGGAAGCATCTTAGGAACCCATCCTTCCTCTTGGAAGGAAGCCAGTTTTCTGCAGAAATAACTTCATCAGCAAGAGCTGAGGCAATTCATATACAACTATACAATTCTGAAAACAAGGTTTCAAGAACTCTCTTGGATGAACAAAGAAACATCACAGCAGTGTTACTATAAGCACCAACACTGTTTTTTCTCTTTCCTTGTTGAAAAGGCAGAATCTTGGCACTTGCATATGAATGTAATGTAGCATTATTGATTTTCATTTCCAGGATTCCATTTCTGAGCTACTGAGATTTTTCCATTAGCATAGTGTCCATGGCTCCAATGGGCCATCACAGCATTCTTTTAGATGTTCAATTCACTTTATAATTCTTAATTGAAAATTTTTGCCAGACACTGTATAAGAAGTTGGAGACAGTAACGAACAAGAGAGCAATCAGCCTCCTTCGTGTACCTCACACTGCGGCTACTTAAGCACGACTTAGACAAAAGCAGACACTGAATGAAAATCATAAGTGTTAGAAATACAACAAGGGAGAGGAAAATGCCAGGCACAAAGTGAGGTCCAGGAAGTCCTCCAAAGTAGACAGGCGGAGGAAGAGGCAGAGGCGGCCAGATGAAAGGCAAGAAGAGAAAAGGCTATGAAGAAGACCCTCCAAAGGTATTTGAGGCACTGAAGGGAAACCACCATGGGCCACTGATCAAGAAGAAGAGCAGCTGTGATGAGGGAGGGTGCAGGAAAGACCTTTCCATGGCAGTCAGAAATCTTCCAGCATGGTCTGGAGGCAGCAGAGTTAGACCAAAGGAACCAAGTCCCCAGGAGGGCTGGAAGCTAGAGTTCCCTGAGCCACCCAGAGGAAGGAAGTCACGGGGAAAAACTGCTATGAAAGGAACAGGGTGAGGATCCAGCAAGATAGAAAGGGGCGAGGAATCCTTGGAAAGCAAAGACGAGGGAGAAGTGTCAAGTGACTGTGGGAGCAGAGGAACATTAAGGAACCAGAATGTGATTTTCGTGCTGCATCTACCTACAGTTGAGTGAGTTCTCTACCCAAACCATCTCTGATTCCAGTTCCTCCCAAATGCCTAGAGGAGCATTGCATGCAAGAAGTGTTTCAAGAAAAGGAAAGGAACTAGGACATGGTCCCTCCTGGGTAGGCACCTGAAGGAGAAAAACATGCAGCCTTAAGAAGCAAGGGTTGAGACTCTACGAAGGCAGGAAAATGGTAGAAGAAATTATCACCAAGAAAGACCTGGAAAAAGATGCAGAACACCAGGCTTTTCCACAGTATGTGGGAAGGGTTTGAAGTCCTTGTGTTCAGATACAATGGGTAAGAATGACTTCGGAAAGCAAAAAGACATGGACCATAGAGGTGGCTGACTGCCAGGTTATATATTATTTTGTCCCTGCTACACCCTGTATTTCATGAAGATAAAGATCATTTATGTATTATTCATTCAACACTTGGTGAAAGAGTGCCAGTGAGGTGTCAGGTGATAGAGGCCAGGGGAAATAAGACACTATCCCTCAAAGAACCCTTGGCTGAGTAGAATGAGCTGCTTCTGTAGGAGGAAGTCAACTAGAGAGCCTTGAAATCAGAATTCCTGTTAGAACAGGATCATATACAATCTGCAAGTCTATATTTCTTCCTTTCTTATGGAAACAAACAAAATCGTTGAGAATGAGAGTGCAAAATGCAAATTCTGTTTTTGGTCCATCAAGACACAGATTTTAAATAACAAAAGTAATGAAGATTTAGCAGAAAATCAAGCAGGGACTCATAAAACCAAGCAGATAAGTGATACTGTGGGAAAAGAAATTGATTTTTTTGAGAAGTAGTGTGGCTAAATTACCCATCGCACAGAGAAACCAGCTTTAAAGGGAGTAGTTGAAAGGAAGAATCTTACCCATGGTGGGGGGATAGCAAGGGAACTACATGTAACCGTCTCTGTTGAAGGCAAAATGAGTGCTAAATGATTGAGCTCATCAGAACTAAACCTACACACTGAAAGGACACACAGGAACTGAGAAGAAAAATGACCCAGAAATTTTGTGTTGACTTTAACCTCGTAAAGCAACTTTTTGAGCAAGAAGATCAAAAGGTTAGGGCCAGGGATGTAACTCAGTGGAACAGTGCCTGCCTGGCAGATGTGAGCCCCAAGTTCAATTCCCAGTAACAAACATACAAACAAAAAACAGTTAAAAAAAAAAAAACAAGATTAAGAGGAGTATCACGGTTGCTGAAGAGAAGGCATCAAGGGAGAGAATCTCTGAATCGCATCAGAGAAAAGCAGGTAACCCGAGGCAGAAGCAAGACAGTCTGATATAGGAGGCCAAATAAAAGTAGAATCTTGTTGGATCCAAATCCGGGGTCTAGGGTGTGTGTGAGGGGAAACTAGACCACTGTGGGATCACAGCACCCCATCTCACACCCTAGACCAGGGCACACACGATTTGGGGAGAAGATCAGACTGAGAAGGGGAATCCACTCTAAAGTGGTGGCCTGGCTGATAGAATAGGCTCATGGATCCTCTGACCTCCCTACTAGGTGTGGCAAGTGACATACTTGTGAGCCACTGGATTTTTGAAAACAATAATTCTCCAACATCTGCAACCAACAGCAATGTGGGGAAAGAGAAGAGTTGTCTGACAGAAAAAAAAAATTCTCCCGTTTCTCCCACTTACAGTGAGTGCTGTAAGGATGTGGATCAGGAAGTGCAGTTCTCAGGGGATGAGCCCAGGAGGTCTGTGTGCGAAAGATGGAGATCACCTCAGAGGGAGGGCCTGGGGTACAACCCTGAACAAAAGCCTTTCAGAGGTCTGCAGAAGCCTCTGCCCTGAGCAGAGAGCCCTACACAAGGAACTGTGAGTGGGTCTCACACAAGAGGGGGCAGGGGCTGTGGATCACATCCTTTGAGACATAGGGAGAGAAAGATGGGTCACCAGAGCCAGGCTAGAGCAGACTCTCCTTTTGTTTTCCCAAGTGCTGGAAAAGTCTCAGGTTGAGACAGAAAAGTAAGGTGTAGCAGAGCTGACCGGGGGAGTAAGTGGGCCCTGTTAATTACAATATCTCAGAACACATGCACCCCAAACAACTTTCAGGACCCCGTACGTGGAAGTCCTCAGGGGTTCATGCAATGTGTGAAGGGAATAAAAGGACACAGATGTCACGAAATGCTGGCTATTGTGCCTCCTCACAATAACCCACCCTATGTCCCCCAGGGTGTACTTTTATTTTGGTGTTTATTTTTTCCTCTCTCTTACTCAGCTCCAAGCTCGCTCTACAGAGGCAGTTTCTCCCTTACCTTTTATTCTTAATTTTTCCTACTTCAAATAAACTTTGCCACCATTTTTGTTTGTTTTGTTCAATTCTTTGATGACCAAAGAACCTGGAAACCACCTCCAGAAAGAGATGTGAACACCCAGAAAACCCAGGGATGACATGGTATGAGGTCTTATCACCCACAACCCTGTGCTAGCAAAGGCAGCCCTTTGCCAACCCCGAGAGCTGTGTCAGTTTCTATAGTGGGTCTTAGAGCAGAGCTTTTGAGACAGAGGCAGAAAGAAGAGTGTGGACAGAGGATGGGGAATGGTGCCTGGGCCAGAGGACTTTTGGTGATACACTAGGCAAGGAAAGTCTGTGGAGAGAAGATTCTAAGACCACGATTATTTGCCAGGCAGTGAAGGGAACGGTGGAAATCAACAGAGAACTGGCTAACTGGGTGTTGGGAAAATTGTACCACAGCTGCTTTCTTCCAGATCAACTGAGGCAACTGGGTCTTGAAACCATGACAGAGACCTGCAGTTGGGCACCCCTGGACAGAGCTGGACAGAGCTGGGAGCTAGGAGGCAAGTCTGGAGCAATTGGCAGCCCTCGCCTCTTTGGGCAGGGTAACAAGTGGCCACATGGGAAAACCGTTGGCCGCTCACATCAGGCTGTGACTGCAGAAAGGAGAGCTTTGTGGGGGCTTTGGGTTAATGCTGTACCAGTGGTGGGAAGGTTTTTTTTTTTTAATTTACTTTTTCTTTACTTGTAAGATTGTCCTGTATTATATTGTTTTTTTTTTCCTGGTTCTTGATTCTTTATTGGTATTGGGTTTTTAAATTTTTGCTGGATCTGGAAATATAGCCCTTGCACCACACATACCTCCACCCTCCTCTCAAACCCCCTAACACTAGCCCTGTACCCCAGCTATAAAAATAATTCCAAGAGTCCAACCGCCCATCTATCTAGATTGCGCCTCCTCTCTCTTTTCCCACAGACAGAGCTCTTCTTTTTCCCTTTCATCTCTCCTCCCTTTCCCTCCACATCCCAGACAAAATGCAAGTAGCAGTACAATACAGTTTTTAAGGGGAACTGATAAAAGGGGCAATTATGAAAACAAATTTTAATGTTCATGAGAGGTGTATGGTTGGGTCTATTGACACTGTTACAACCAGCAGAAATTCTCTCCTTACAACACAGTGACGGGGTCCGACCCAACCAAACTGCACAGGTTGAAGTGGTAGACAGTACCTCTTGATGGATAAAGCTAATATCACATCACTGGAAAACCTAACCAAATAAAAGAGGTCTTCACTACCAGCAATAAATGCTCTTGACTCTACTTGACCTTAACACTCAGCATGTAAGCGTGTGCGCACACACACATACTCTCTTAGTTACTTTTCTTGTTGCTGAGACCTTACCCAACAAACACAAGTTAAGGAAGGAATGTTTATTTAGCTCACAGTCAGTAGAGGTTTTGGTTCAGAGAAGGCTGGCTCCAAGGTATGGTGCCACAGCAGAGGGGCACAGCAGAGTATAAACAGTCCATGGCAAAGCAGGATAGGCAGAAGGCAGCAAGCAAGTAGCAAGAGACCAACAAGCATCCTCTGCCCCTTATAGCTTACCCAGGCTATGCATCCTTGGGGTGGGTAGCACTCACACCTTTAATCCTAGTATTGCACCATGAACCAATCCCACAACCACATCCTAGATCCAACGATCTCCAAAAAATCCCACCTATGACAACATGTGGCTTTGGGGGGGGGAGCATCTAAATACAAGCCAGAACACACACACACACACACACACACATGAAAAATCAAGGGAACAAAATGTTTCCAAAGACTCCCAAGTCTCCCAAATCATATCCAAGGAGCATTAATGGAAAGAAAACAAAGCACTAAATAGCTGAGCTGCATGAAAAGATTAAAGAGGCAGCAAGGAAACTTGGCAAGCTCACAGAGGCTATAACCAAAAAGACAATGAAATTAACAAACAAACTGACCAATGTGATTATAGAAGAAACAAAAAATTAAAAGAGCTGACCAAAACTATTCAAAGCAAGAATGACAAATTTACCAAAGAAATAAACTCCATAGTGCCAAACAGAAGTCCCTGAGATAAAGAATTGTATTGAATACATGAACAGCAAAAGCAATTAATGTGAGGAGAAACTCTCATATCTAGAGGGCAGAATGGAAATCCATGGAGATAGACTCAGAAACCCCACCCAAAAATGGCAAGAGACTAAGGAAAATTCATCCTCTAGCTATTAGATGATGCTAAGAAGACTAACCAAGGCTAATTGAAGTTGGACAGAAACTAGAAAACAGCACAAATGGAGTAAAACATCTGTTTATAGAAACCATTGCAGAAACTTCAAAGTATGGAGAAGAACTCAGTATACAGGAAAGTGAGACTTACAGAATGACAAAGTTATGATGAAAAGACAAGCTTCCCATGACATATAACAGTCAAAATCCCAAAACTCCAACAAAGGACAGAATCTTAAAAGCTGACAGAGAAAAGAAAAAAAAAACTATTTATAAAGGTAAACCTATTAGGATTTCAGCAGAATATTCAGCAAAAATTTTAAAGACCAGGAGATCTTAAAGTGTTTCAAGCCCTTAAAGGAAACAACTTTCAACCCAGACAAATGTATCATGCAAAACTATCATTCAAAATTAATGGAGAAATAAAGATATTCACGATAAAGAACATCTTAGGAAATTCATGAACACCAAACCAGTCCTCCAAAAACTAGTCAAGAATATTCTAGATGAGACAATGAAGCCAACAAAGCCAAAAACTTTGGTAGAATAAATATATCAAGCAGGGTGAGTAGTTAAACAAACAGTTAAGGCATCAATAATAAAAGCAACGTGACAGAAATAAGTGAATACACTTCAATACTGAGTTTTATTTTTGAGACAGAGTCTTGTTATGCAGTTCAGCTGCATGGACTCACTCAGGCTGGCCTGGAAGTCATGCTGATCCTTCTGAGTGCTAGGATTACAGCATGAACTACCACAGCCAGAAGACTAAATGAAAATGGCCTCAACTCCCCAATTAAAAGACTCAGATTGTGTGTTTATGATAACTGAATTGATAACACTTATAAAATAAATAAATTGGGAACCTCAAAACCCATTACATCTGTATATCAGTTTTGGAAGAATGTTTATTTGGACTATAATAGTTTTAGCTGTCCAAGAACAGAGGATATCTTTCATTCTCTGAGGTTCTCGTCAATTTCAAATTTAATGCAACCCCAATCAAAACACCAACAGTATTCCTCACAGAACTAGAGAAAACAACTATAAAATTTGTATAGAACCTAAAGAGGCCCAGAATAACAAAAGTAATCCTGGGTAACAGGAATAAAGCAGGAGGCATCACAATCCCAGATTTAAAGTTATAGTACAAAGCTACAGTGATAAAAACAGCATGGTACTGACACAAAAACTGGTATGTTCATCAATGGAATAGAATTAAGAATGCAGAAATAACCCCAGGCATGTTCAGCCATCTGATTTTTGACAAAGGGGTCAAAAACATATGCTGGAGGAAAGATAGCACCGTTAACAAATGGTGCTGGGAAACTGTCTATACACATGCAAAAGGATGACTCTAGATCCATATCTCTTATCAGGTAATAAAACAAAATAAAAATGGATCAAAGACCTAGATATTAAAACATAAACCCTGAATCTGCTGTAAGAAAAAATAGGCAAAATTCTTGAAGACATGGATACAGGCAAGGGCTTTCTGAACAGAACCCCAATTGTACAAGAATTAATAACAAGAATCATCAAATGGGATCATGTCAAACAAAAAGCTTCTGCACAGCAAAGGAAACAACCAACAGAGTGAAGATACAACCTACATAATTGGAAAACATCTTGCCAGCTACTAATTAGAGAGCAAATATCTAGACTATATAAAAAATTAAAAAATTTAAATTCTCCTAAAGTAAAAGAACCAGTCAAAAATGGCAACTAAAATGAATAGATGCTTCTTAAAAGTAGAAATGACCAACAAAATCTTGAAAAAAAAAAAAAGGTTCAACATCTCTGCCTACTTTAGAAATGCAAGATAAAATAACAGTGAGATTCACCTTACTCCAGAAAGAATGGC
Source organism: Hydrochoerus hydrochaeris (assembly GCA_004027455.1). Classification (NCBI taxonomy): domain Eukaryota; kingdom Metazoa; phylum Chordata; class Mammalia; order Rodentia; family Hydrochaeridae; genus Hydrochoerus; species Hydrochoerus hydrochaeris. The sequence goes on along the minus strand of PVLA01006158.1, from coordinate 54,437 downwards.
TATCATCAAGAAATCAAGAGGGTGGGCACACTGGCACACACCTGTAATCACAACCCTAGGGAGGCGGAGGCTGTGCACTGCAAGTTTAAGGCCAGTCTGGACTACATAGTGAGCTCAAGGCCAGCCTACGTTACATAACAAGACTCTATCTCAAACAATCAAGTCAATACTAACAAATACTGGTGAGGCTGCAAGGAAAAAGGAACAATTCCTCACTGTTGGTGGGAATATAAGCTAGTACAGTCACTGTGGAAATCAGTATGGAGGAATTCCCAAAAAATTAAACAATAGAAATGCCATTTGATGCAGCAATTTCCCTTCTAGATATCTTCTCAAAAGAGCCAAAGATATCATATTCCAGTGATACATGCATACCCATGTGTATAGCAGCCCAACTCATAATAACAAATCTTGGAAGCAGCCTGTATGTCCATCAACAAATGAGTAGATAAAACATAGTAGTTATGCACAATGGACCATGATTCTGCTACAAAAAAGAATAAACTTGAGCCATTTTTGGAATATGACTGCCCCTTGAAACTATAATGTCAAGTGAAACAAATCAGATACACAAGCTTTAATATTGTATGGTTCCTCTTACATGACAGCCCAAAAAATAAATTAATTAATAAGCAAAGTAAAAAATAGACCATAATAAGAACCAGATCTTTTGCAACAGAAAGAGGACCAAAAATAGAAGGGGAGGAATAAGAGGAGGGAAAGATAATATAAAAAGAGTGAAAATGTGTTACATAAATTGTACCAACTCCCCACAGTAAATGCAGTTATTCTCTACTGAAAACATGTACCAATAAAAATAAAAATGTTTTAAAAAGAGAAAAACAAGATTAAGCCAAATACAGTGACACAGCCTGTAATCCTAGCTACTGGGGAGGCTGAGGCAAGAGGATAACAAATTCAAGGTTAGCCTCAGGGAGACCCTGTCTCAGAATTAGAAAATAAAAAGGGCTGAGACGAAGCTCAGTGACAGCACACCCTTCTTCCATCCCTCGTCCGCAAAAAGAAAAAAAATTAGTCTTGGTGACTAAATTTAGCCAGTGGGTGGGAGAGAGAAGTTGATAAAAGGAAAATGCATTTCCTTTATTGTTCATATTAGAAAATTAATAAGAACTCTATAAGTAACTGGAGAGTTAATTATATTAAACAGAGTTATAGTAACAAGTGTCAATAATACTTCAAAAGTGCAAATAATCACCAGGGAGATAGCTCTGTGGCACAGTGCCTATCTGGCAAGCGTGAGGTCTTGAGTTCAATTCCAGTACCAAAAATATGAACCTTCATAATGTGAGATGCAAGCACCCATTCTAGTGACAGAATTTGAAATTTTCCATTCTGTAACTCGATGTAACTATTTGTCTCAATCTTAAATGTTTTTGAGAAACTTTAAATGGGGAAATCAAGTTGGCGACTGAGCATATTGAAGAGTCAGTATGCTTTAGATTTGAGGCCACTGAGTCACTGAGACATGAAGAATCTTGCCCAAGTTCACACAGCTGGAGGTGGCAGAGACAGATTTGAAAGTAAGAAATGCAACCCAGAGTAAATGCCCTCCCCACATGCGGTACCTCTGCACAGTGTCCCCAGAAGACATGCAGAGCAGCAGCATAGCCTTCTGCAGTGTGCAGGCAGGGACCTTCACCAAGGTGCAGGTCAGCCTTTCACAGACAAATATATGCACGGATAAATCCATGCTGAATGCATGGTGGGTTCTAACTAGTTTCACCCTGAGTGAATGGGTGTCCTAAATCCTGCTTTTTTCACAAGAAGGCTGACTACACATCTATGCATGCCAAAGACGCACTGGAGTTCCAGCAGCTTCTTGGCTAACTGCTATACTCCTTGGGAACAAATCAGTGGGTAAAACTGCCCGATAGAAAATGGAGTGATTTTGGCCTGATTCCTTTTGGCTATTTTGGCTTCTTGCAGCTGAGAGGGACAGCAGTCATCTTCTTGTCAGAAACTCTGGCCTGAAATCAAAGAAAAACCCCCAACATCATAGACTCTGAGAGAATCCAGAGACTCGTCCACTCAAAATTACTTACTTGCTTGGACTGCTTTAGCACATGAAACTCCTGCCATTCACTTCTGTTCTCTCCAAATGTGATTGTGTAAGCTGAGGGTAAAAAGCACATGGGTAACTCTTGATTACACTCGTCACATGCATACGGATTTCTTCAACATTGAGCTAAGAGAAGGGAGGGCAGTAGGACCAGGGAACTAGGGTGCAGATGAGTATGTTGAGAGGAGAAAAGATTCCCAAAAAGGTCCAAGAGTAAAGCTATTTTTTGCAAAGAATCTTCCTCTGTCTGGTGCCATTTTGGAGAAAGATGTGGCTGAGGAAGATGGAGACTTGCAGCATGTGCACACTGAGTGATTGGGTCCACCTCCACCCTATGGGAAACTGTGGTGTGTGTATTATGACTGTAAGAAGTTAGATAGACTATTACTGCTTTTCCCCCCAGCGCACACCGGCACTTCTTCCTTTGGACCCTTTGGCGAAGTACTTCCCCCTTTCTTATGGCCCCTACTCAAGCTGTCAGTCATAGTCTTTGACTCTTCTTCTCAGTGAGAGTGTGTGACCCAAGTTAACATATCTTTTTCCATGATATACTTGGACATTGAGAGATAGAGATAGACCTGCTTCTAAAAATTAGTTAACCAATAAAGATAATTATCTAACACAGCTAAACAAGTGTGGAGAGATTTTGTTCCCATAACGTTGCATTTACTTAAAGATATTACCAAAAGTGTAGTTTCTTTTTACCTTTACATATTCTATCTCTGATATACTAGAGTATTACCTTCACAGAACTTGCAACAACTTCAGATATTATCATTACACTCACCCCTTGCAATTTGTTAGTCTGAGTAACATGATGGGACAATTGTAGCTGCAAGGGAGGCTAAGAAAGAAAGTATTAGACAAAGAAGAATGAATCATATGCCAAAAAATTAACACAATAAGCCTGAGTTTGCTGTCCTTAGGAAAGCCTGCCTCTAAGGTCAGGCATTAATTGGCATCAGGGATCTTGGATACGGGGAGGAATCCAACCATTCCCAGAACTAGTAGAGTTTCTTACTGTACTGAATCTGTATGCATAAACAAATATGGTTTGTGTTGAACAGTTGCTTTCCTTTCAGGATCCAGAAGGTTGATATGTGCTAGGCAGAGGTCCCTGGTAGAAACACTGAATCTCTAATAAGATTTTCAGGTAGGCAACAATTACTGTCATAATTTGTTACAGGAATTAAGCATGCCTGTGTGACTCTTCTGGGAGAGACCAAGTTTCCTCTACCCTTTCCTGCATGTACTTTTTCCTTTTGATGATTTTACTTTGTGCATTATCTCTCCATGATAATAAATCTTACCCAGGAGTACTATTAGTCCTTCTTGAGAATCACCAGGCCTGGAGGTGATCTTGGGAACCTAGACACACAACCACCACAGTCTTAGAGCAAACATAATCCATCACCTGGGGATTCATCACTTTGGTGTACTGTCAATGGAGAAGATGAATGTGGGGCTGTGGGGAATCACAAGAGTGTCTGCCAGGCACACTTATACTTGCCAGAAGCACTAAAACATCAGGTTTTTATCACTTGCAACTAAGTGACTCATTACAAGGACAACACAAATATTTATCACAATTAGAAATCTAAAATGTAAAGAATCTTACTGTTAATCTTATTCAAATCTAAAGAGAAACCATAATACTAGGAAAAGAAGTGTGGGAATTTTTTGAAGTACCAATGACAACATCACCAAAAGTTGCCCTATGGAGGCAGGCTTGAATTCTGAAGGAAGTAAATGTTCCTACATTTGGAAATATTGGAGGCTAAATGGACTGCCTTGAGACAAAGGAACTCCTGATTTCTGAAGTTAGTTGGCAGCTTAGTGACTAGTTCCCACATCAGAGAATGAACAGAAGAGATGAGCCCCTGGTCTATTTCCACTTTGGTGTTCCCCTCTCTGAATAATTCCATGGACTCAGTCAGTGTGGGAAGGAGATAATACAAATGGCTCCATTTAACTCTTTGCTGTAGTGTTGACAAAGCACAGCATGACAAAACAAATGAACACAGACCAAGAGAATGACATTTGGCTCAGGAAGAACTTGGAGGGAGAGCTTGGCCTATTCAAGCATTTTTATAGTTATTTCTTGTTGCAGAAACAAAATATCCAGCATTATGTAAGTTAAAGGAAGAAAAGTTCCTTTATTTTAGCTTCTACTTTGTAGAGGTTTCAGTCAATAGTCAGCTAGTTCCAAGGCATGGTAGTATGACAAGGAGAGAAACAGTTCATGCCATGGAAGGCAGGAAGTAACAGCATTTTTTCTGCTTTCTTTGTTTATTTCTTCCAGGTTACAAGTCTATTTGTTGCCACTTGCACCAAAGGTGGGTCTTCTGTCTTTAGTAAATCCTTTCAGTCACATCTGGATCATGCTAAACCAATCAATGGACTAATCCAGTATACAATACTCAAGATTCAGTCACTCCTCAAATCCCCAACTATGACTGCATGAGGCTTTGGAGGGACTCCAGATATAACCCATAACATCCACCCATGGCTGCCAGAAGACTCATGTATATTCCTTTATGCAAGACGCATTTAATCCATCTCTAAGTATTACCAAAATCCTAATAGTTTCAGCATTGCTGAAAAATCCAAGTCTAAATTCTCCTCTGAGATCCAAGGCAAACTTTTAGTTATAAGCCCCTATAAAAAATGAAGAGAAATTTAAGTACTTCCAACATACAATGGCACAAGATAAACATTTCCATTCCAAAATAGTGGGACAGAAAGGAATGAGATCAAAGCAATTCCAAAATCCAGCAAGGCAAACATTAAATCTCATATTCCATGTCCAGTATCTGGACCATTTTTGGCAAGATGTGGACTCCAAACAGCTTGTGTGACCCCCCACCACCACCACCACCAAACCACTGTTTGTGGTTGCAGCTCTCATGACTTCTCTCTTTGGCCAGCTTTGTTCACTCCCTGTGGCTTTTCTCGGATGATACATATTCCTGGCTTCTCTCCCTTTCTGCTTTCTCCATTGCACTTTTGGCTTCACAACCACAACTTCACATAATCCCTTCTCTTGGGACACAGTGTCCAGACTCCCAGACCTTCTACTGAAATCTGGACAGAAGCCTTCCTGACTCCACAGCCCTTACATTTTCCATGTACTTGAAACCAGCACCCTGTGGGTGACATCAAGGTCTGCCACTAAAGGTTTTCTTCTCTCTCGGCTGTAGGGGTCTAGCCTGCTAAGCGCTATGCACTCAACCCTGAGAAACACATTCCCTAGGCCACCACCATTCTGGAACATGGTGCTCTAGGACACTCTTCTCAAGGCAAAGTCTTTCACTTTTGAAATTTTGAGGCTGCAAAGGGTGGAGTCCTTATTTTTTTGTCGTATGCTCAGGTCATGTTTTCTGTTGTCTAGTTCCAAGTACTTGGCTTTTTGATGCTAATATTTCCAGTAACAAAACTCTTCTCTGATCCATTTTGCAGAGCTTCTTTTCTGGCCAAACTCAAAACTTTTAAAATAATTATCTTGGGCCATTTGCTCTTGATTCTCAAGGTACAGCTGAGAATCAAAAAACCCCAACAGTAGCCATGCCACCATTTCAACGTTAAACTATCTTGAAATTTCTTCTGCCAGATTAATTTAGCCTGCATCCTTTAATCTGAGTCTCACAAGTCTTTGAACATGAGCAAAATGTACACGAATTCTGTGCTGAACTTTAAGATACATGGCCTGGAGTCCTTCTTCCCAACTGAAGCCTCTTGAATCTGGTGTTTTCTGGTTGAATTTCTGTCAGCATTCTTGTCTTCTAAACTCTGACCAGAATCTCCCATCAAGATCAATTTACAGCATCCTAGGGCTGATTTTTCAAGTATCTCCAAAACTTTCTGAACTCCTCCCATAACCAGATCCAAGGGATTCTGAACCAAATGGTCAGGTAACATCACAGAAATGACCCCACTCCTGATACCAAAATCTATCTTAGGTATTTTCTCATTGCTGAGGCAAAAAGCTTGGCATCCACAAGGAAAGTTTATTGGAGTTCAGTTTGTAAAGGTTTCAGTCCATAGTCTACTGGTTCCAAGACAGGGCAGCATGGCAGAGGGCCATGGCAAGGGAGAAACAGTCTACAACAGAGCACAAAGGAAGCAGCAGCCTCCTTCTGCTTTCCTTTTCATTCTACCCAAGCTATTAAACTGCTGTTGCCACTCATACCCAGGGTGAGTCCTCTGTCTTCAGTAAATCCATTCAGTCAAACCCAGAATTACACTAAATCAATCAGTGGATTAATCTTGCATCACACACCCACAACCCAGTATCATACAGTTATGATCCATTCACTCCCCAAAGCCCCACATAAGAATGTGTAAGGCTTTGGAGGAACATTTAGATATAAGCCATAACAAACACTTGCTTTAAGCCTCTTTGGCTATATTTTGCCCATTTCAATAAATCAATAATCATAGTCTGGGGCCCTTGAGCTATGACTGAAAAAGAAGAAAGTAAAAGGTATGATATATACACTCACAGAGCCCACGTACTGCTGGGTCAGAAACAATAAGAAGCAAAACTGTGGATTTTCTGAATTGTACAGGCAGTAAGAATTGAGAAATGGGGCAGACATTGTGGACACTGAAGAGACAGGGAGGCTTCCTAAGGACTAGACTGGAATTTGGTCCAAGAGATGAATTGGCTTCCAGATGTGTTCAACTTTTAGGTATGCCTGGGCAGCACAGAATAAAAAGCAATTGCTTTGGACCACATATACAATATAGTTAATGTATATAAGTAACAATGCTTCCTTTTTTTTTTTTTTGTATTTTTGCTACTTTTTTTAAAGAGGGAAAGCAATCTGTGCTGTAGGCTAAAGACACCTGCAACTCACAGAGAGATGTGGAACTAAACAGCATTGCAGCCAGGCATAGAGGCAGAGGTACAATCAGCATGGTCAGTACTCATCACAGAGGCTGACTGAGGAGTTCCCTGGAGAAAAAGGAAGTCAGACCCGGGAGAAAGTTGAGAGCCAGGAAGGATCTCGGAAAGTAATGGAGAGCTGAATGGGGCCGGAATTTAAGGATTTTGGCCATCCTTCCTCATGTAGGCTCAAAGACAATGGTCCAGGGAGAATAGGAAACAAGGAAGATCACTAGGGCCATCAGTCCTGGAAACTGAGGCCTTGGTTTTAAAATGGCTGGAGAGGGAGGCTCAGTGAGAACAAAGAAGACAAGCAGGCTGGAAAAGCATAAATGAGGGCAAAAGCAGGAGAACTCACAGATTAAGCCCAAACATGACACACCAAGTCCAGGAAGACTGGCTCCAGGACTTTCTGGCCAGAAGTCCGGAAGCTCCCCTTGTGCAGGCAAAAGACACACACACAGCTGCTCTGCATCTATAAAACCTCACTGACACCAAGAGAATGGTTAGGAAATGGCTTGGCAAGGTCACTCGTGGCTTGGGAAATCCCCATGAGGGAGTGCCTGTCCCCTCCTCCTCCTTCCTTCCTTCCCCTACTTCTTGTTTCTTCTTTTTCTCTTTATTTCTTACCTTCCTGTACCCCTCTTCCTCTTCTAATGTTCTGGCTTCTGAGACAGAAGGAGACGGAAAAGGAGAGGGGGAGTGGGAGGGGGATGGAAGTGGGGAGAAGACAGAGAGAGAGAGAGAGAGAGAGAGAGAGAGAGATGATTCTGTCTATAAAAATCATCTGAGCTATGTAAGTGGAGTTTTTTAAACTCTGTGCAAGAGGATATTAATTTTCCTGGAGAAGTCTCTAAACTACCTACTCTTGCCCACAAGGGGCAGTATGTCAAAAATTCATGTAGGTACACAGCCTTGAGGCTTCTTTCCAATGAAAGATGTGACCAGGATCTGGATGTGACCAGTGGAGGATGTAACCAGTGTAGAAAGTACTGCTGTCTCTACTTACACAATTTGCAGTGCATTCACTTACAGTTGGACACATGTACATGTTTACACACATCACTGCAGTCACATACACATATAGTTACACCGACTTTCTTCTTTTCTATTTTTTTCAAATTTTTATTAGTTACTAAGATGGCATTCTTTGGATACCACAGAGATAATGTTTTAAAGGAATATTCTCAATCCCTTGATATAGTAAGTGGTAACAGTTTGGGGTAAATCCTTCTGTATCTTTCTCTGCAGTGGTGCAAACATATATATAAAATTCAGCAAGCATTTGTAGATCTAAAAGTAGGATTATTGCAAAACTTGCTATTCCACAACTCACTTTTAAATTTAATACTATATGTTGAGCATTCTTTCAATTCAGTGTATACAGATTTTACTCTTGCTAATGGCTTCACACACAAATACTTAATCCACAGCTACTTATGCTAACACAGACATGTGTGTGTGTGTGTTGCATTTGCTGTTTTCCACCACCATGAACTGTTGCCCTCAGTGATGAGCCAATCCAGCATGAACCCAGAAAATCATGGACTGAAACCCCCACAAACTGTAAGCTAAATAAAACTTTCCTTCCCTAATTTTGAGCATCAGATATTTTGTCTCAGCAACAAGAGAAAAGTAACCAACACAGTCAGTGTCTTCCTCCTCTGAGTTGAGTTTCCTTTCACTAATCCTCTCCTGAGACTTGACTCCCTAAACCCTCAGGAGGCTAAGGGCATCTAGGAGAAAACTGGTAAGACCAAGGTAGAACCTGGGCTAGACCAAAAAAACAGGCAGAGAGACTGTCTTGGAAGCCAAGGGTTTTCTAGGCTTGGCAAATACTCAACCCCTTCATCTAAGGCAAGAAGGCTCTTCCAGTGGTTCAGAATCATGCTACATAGTAATTAAACCTGAGGATACTACCCACTTTTATTTTTAATTGAAAAAAAAATTAAAGGATAATAGTTCAGCAAGCTTTTAGTACTTTCTACCCTGCTGAGTGAGTACTTGTCTGGTCTTTCTTCCCTGTTCACCTGGTCCCTTAAGAGTGGCACTTATGATTTACTCTTTTTTACATCCCCAGTGTCTGGACAATACTTACTGTGACAGGATAAATTGTCAACTTGAACAGACTGAAAATTGCTTAGATGATTAGTAAAGCAAACTTCTGGGCGTGCCTGAATGAGTCGTGGAGGCACGGCTTTGGATACTGTATCTGGTCTTTGACCCTTCTCCTAGAAAGCTGCTCCCCTGTCTGCTTCCTAGCTACCATGAAATGGGCGGTTATGCTATGCCATGTCCTCTCACCATGATATTCTTATCTTAGAGCTAACAAATCATGGGCAGAATCCTTTAAAACTCAGAGCCAAATTAAACCTCTCAACCTTTACGTTGTTGATGTTGGTAATGTGTCCCATTAATGAAAAACTGACTAACAGAGAAAATTGACATCAGAGAAACAGAATCATTACTGAGACTATACCAACCTATGTGATTCAGAAACCTTTGGAATTTGTTTGCTGGAAGAGTTTGTAAAGGTCTAGTAATGTAGGTTACAAAAGCTCTTGAATGCTATTTCAGAGCCTAATAGGTAATTCTGGTTGGAGATCAGAAGATCAGAATGTAAGAGCAATGGAAATAAATACCATGGTCATTTCTGGGATTCAAAATTTTAAGGACAGGTTTATTTTGTCTCATTTTTGCTATCCATGATTAGCAATCTCCCAGAGAGAATTAGTATCATAAAGGGTATGGGGGAAAAAAAGTTACTCATGCCACAGTGGACAGGAAGTAAAGAGTGGGACAAAAGCCAAGAACACAAAAACATCTTTCTAAGGTATGCCATCAGTAATCTGCCCCTTACAGACAGGCCCTACTTCCAAATGTGAGACTTTTGAGGGGCATTTTAGATGTTAACAAGAACATTCTGCTGAAAGGCATATGTCTGTCTCATGCAAAATTTATTTTGTCCAGCTCCTTGAGATGCCAAACCTTTTAAATTTATTTTATTTTTATCAGTCTATGTTTGTAGTACATCATGGGCAGAATCCTTTAAAACTCAGAGCCAAATTAAACCTCTCAACCTTTAAGTTGTGGATGTTGGTAATGTGTCCCATTAATGTTTGCAGTCAATCATTGTGTGGAGTTGGTACATGTATATAATGCATTTAATTCTTTTTATTTCCCCTCCTCTTCCTCCTTTCTTGCTCCCCTGCCCATTTGCAAAAGATCTTGCAAAAAAAGTCCAAGTCCAAAGTCTCTGAGACTCAAGGTATACTCTATACCCTAAAAAAGTAGAAATAAAGCTAAAGATTGACAAAAATACAATGGCACAGGGTAAATGTTCTCAGTCCAAAAGGAAGTATTGGGGGAATAGACAAAGACTGAACCAAAGCAAAACTGAAATACATTGAGTCAAAATTAAATCTTATAGCTGTATGTCTAGCACCCTGGGAAGATTGTGGTGAGATGTGAGCTCCAAAGGGCTTGGGCAGTGCCTCATGGCCTTGCTGGTTGTAGCCCATATGACTGACCTCTCACTTGGGCTGGCTCTACTCACTGCCTGCAGCTTTCTTCAGAAGATATTCTACATTTCTTCCACCTCTAACTTTTGGAGATCTCCACCGTACCTTCAGCTTCACTCTCACAACTTCATGCACTACCTTTCCAAGAGCTCCCTCACAGGGATGTTTTTGCCTTGCCTCAAAGGCCTTCTTCAGAAATTGGTGGGAGGAACTCTTGCTCTCTGTATATCTGAAAAATCTGCACCATATGGATGATGCCAAAGTCAGCCACCAGTTTGAGCGGTAGCCAAACTCCCTATGGCTGCAGCATCCTGAGAACACGGGCAGCTAAACTCAGAGATACACTTTCCTATGAATTCCTGAATATGCCAAGTCTCAGGGACTCTCTTCTTAAATAAAAGAGTTATGGTTTTATATTTTTTGGTGATGGTGAAGGTCTTGTTGATTTATGAAATGACCTCAAGACATCTTTCTTTTTGTCCCTGCACTGAGTTTCTTTTTAATGCTAACCTTCTCAGCAACCATGCTATCCTTTGCCCCAGTTTCACAGGTGCTTCCTTTCTGGTGAAAATGCAAACTTCATGTTATTCACTCCTGCCATTGGATCTTGATTATCATTGCAGACCTCACTAAAAGCAGTCATCTGTACTCATGCTACAGCCTGAACAATGGATTACCTTGACATTTTGTCCACCAGATTTATGTCTATCATCCTTAATCCAAGTGTCCCACAATGTCTTAGGAAATGGGCAAAATGCAGCTAAATTTTTTTGCCACAGTTCAACACACAGTCTCCTGTCCAACTACCAATGGACCTCTTGTTACTGACTGAAATTTTCTGAGCCTGGACTTTACTGTCAACATTACTATCAGCATTCTGGTCTTCTGACCCACTAACCAGTATCACACATCAAGCATACTCAAAACAATCACATCTCCAAACCTTCACAGACTTCTGAAAACCATTTTCAAGGGCTTCTAAAGTACATAATCAGATATAATCACAGCAACCACTTCATTCTCAGCACTAATTTTCTATATTATTCACTTTTCCATCACTGGGACAAAATATCTGATATCCACAATTTAAAGGAAGAGAGGTTTACTTTGGATCACAATTTCAGTATATTCAGCACACAGTTATCAGGACTGAGAGGTTTAGTAAAACAATTCTGTGTGTCTGGGTAGGTCATGGAAGAATGACTGGATACAGCCTCCATGGTGAAATGGCATAGTAGAGGAAAGCTACTTATACCATGGTAGCCAAGAAGCAGAGGGAGAAGGGAGAAGCCATGGAAGGAGATATCCACTTTCAGGCTATGCCCTCAATGACCTGACTCTTCCCACTAGGGCTCACCTACAAATGTGAGACTTTTGGGACATTTTAGATCTAAACTGCATCATGGAGATAGAGGACTTAATGTTTGTTCTGCTGGCTTCTAGAGTTGCTGTGGCTTGCCTCTTTTCTATAACACCTATTCCTCCTCTTTGGAATGGAAATTTTTACCCTCTATTGTTTGTTGGGCATACGTAACTTGCCTTTTGAATTTTGAAGGGTTTATAGCTAAGAGTTAACCTTGAGTCTCAGAGAAGATGTTGGACTAATACTTTTCAGCAATGCTGGAATTTATAAGACATTAAGGAGGGCATTAATGCAATTTCAGTTTCATCTGACATAGTTTATGCAGTATTAGGGAGAATTATGATGTGTTTATTTGGCAATTATGTTTAAGGAGATATGTTTGGACAATAAATTGACAAGGGGTGGCACTTACATTGAATTTTCAAATTGATTTGTTGGATAGATACCTACAGGATTAGTAAAACACACCTCTGGGTGTGTCTGGGTGGGTCACGGAGGTACTATACCTAATCCTTGGCCCCTGGCCCCTGGCCCCTGACCCCTTCCTCTTGGGTGTTTCTCCCCTGCTCTGGTGCCATTACATGAGCAGTTTTGTTCCACCATAAGTTTCCAACGTGATGTTCCTCCCTTGAATCCAGCCAACCATAAGTCGAATCCTCTGACTCCATGAGTCAGGTAAATTTCTCCTTCTTTAAAATGCAGGCGAGTCTCAACAATGAAAAACTAATACACTTATTTGCTAAGTGTTCAATAAGTATTTCTATGCCTCTACCCTGGTTGGTTACAAATGCGATATGCTTGTATTGTTTTAAATCCCAAGAGTAGAAAAATGGTTAACTTTAGTAAGTACAAAGCTTTCCAAAATTCTGTTGTTCCTCCTTTCCCATAACTAATCATTATGAAGAGCTTGGCAACATTCTTCTATACTAGCATTTCTCAACCTTACACTATTGACATTTGGGGACAGATAGGTCTGCTTTATAAGATGGTTGGCAGCCTATGTAGTCTCTACCCATTTCCAGTAGCATTTCCCCAGTTGTGACAACTGAAACTATCTTCATACATTTCCAAGTTTCTCCAGGGGTCAAAAATCATACATATTCTTACTTCTTTCTCCTCTGCATCTCCCACCCCTGTTGAGAACCCTGTTCTATATATTTATATGGAATGAGAGTGAAGTTAATAAAACATGTAAGTAGGATAAAGGAGTCAGATGTGGCGGTACACACCTCTAATCACAGCTACTATGGAGCCTGAGGCAGGAGGATTCCAAGTTTGAGGCCAAGCTTGGGTAACTCAGCAAGACCTTGCCTCAAAATAAAATGAAAAAGATTGGAGTGTAACTCTAGTAGCAGCACACTTGCTTAGCAAGTACAAGGCCTTGGGCTCAATCCCCATGCAAGAGAGAGACAGACAGAGAAAGAGACAGAGAGACAGAGATTATGTGATAAAGACAGGGCTCAGCAAGTACATATAATTGGTAGAATTTAAGTTTAAATTCTTGTTCTCTGATTTCTAGTCTTGTGTGATCCTACTGTACTCATTCATTATTTCATTTTTCAAGTATTTATTGTGTGTCTACAATATGCAAGTAACTGTGCTTATGGATTTTTTAAATTAATTATCACTGAACATCTACTCTACAGATATTTTCAGCCCTCACCCCAAATGAGAGTAGGGAATGAGAATAACTTTTCCCTAGATTTTGACTAGTTGCATCTCATTCTCCTATGAGCATGTCATTCTCATCTCTGCTCCCCCAAATCTCTATCTGCTGCATTGGGCTGCCCTATTGGCCTAGGAACTCAAAGCAGAACAGAAAAGGAGAGAAAAAATAAATATGTTGCCTAGTGCCCCTGCCTTTCTTTGGAATAGGCAACTGAAAGCTTGAGGCTCTGGGGTCCTCTCATATCCACCATACCAGTACCACAAATGAGAGCCCTGAACAAGAAATCCCTAAGCATTTTGTGAGTATCCATCTAGTAGACATATTTAATCTGAATCTTGCCCAATTGTGTCTCAGCCTTAATTGTTTACCTGTGCTGGCCTGTCAGCAGAACCCATGGTCACACTATAATCAGGTTATAGGCACAGATTCTGGTTATCGACCCATTCAAAGATTACAGTTAAGTAAACAGCAGCACGTTAATTTTTAATTTCACTTTGTTGATTGATCAGGCCTCCTCTTTGCCCTGTAACTGGTAATTACCTTGCCCTACAATGAAAGTTCACTTCTCTGGCCTTTCTGGCCTTACCTTGGCTTTGCTATGCAGCTGCCATATTGTTTAGCCTTGTCCATCGTAGTGAATTGAGGAACCTCTAAATTGGGCAATCTCAGATCAGTGTGAGACCCTGACTGAACAGTATGGTACTCTTAAAAATTAGAAAAGAAAGACTATAAGAGGCCTCCGAGGTATGGATGGAGTCTCATTTCTAACAAAAGAGAGATGGTGACAGGGCCTTTCCATGGCCCCGAGTTCACAGTGAATCACCACATACCACATACATCAACATTAGGGAGCCAAGGCTGTTCTCAGGGATAGCTTCACTGCAGCTCCATATGAGGGCAGAAACAGGAGCAATGTATCCCTCTCATCACACAAGAGATCCACTATTTGCTAAGGCTTCAGCTCACATTAACCCTCTTACCATCCTGGGAGATAATTATTAGTATCCTTACTATGTAGAGGAGGAAATGGGGAATAAGTGACCTACCCAAATTTGCAGTTTATTTCTTTAGGGGGGCCAGGCATTTACTGTGGAGAGCTGTCGCATTCTTTTCCTTCTTCTTTTTCTTTTTCTTTTTTTTATTTTAATTTTAATTTTTAGTTTTGCCTTTTGAAGTCAAAGTGGTTTCAGTTTGAAAACCACATGGTAAACCACATAGGTCACTAAAAGCAACAGAATTTTTTTCCATCTGGAATGAAGTATATTCTTCTATTTTATACCATTTTTCTACACTGTCACTAACTGCAGAGAAAACATTCTAAAACTGTATTTTTCAGCCTCAAGCCACTTCCCAGGGGGCAGTTATGCTAAAAATAAAGTGAAATGAAATGAAAAATGTGATCAGAGCCTGAGTGAACCTTGAATGTTAGTCAGAGATCCACTCAGCAGATTCATTCAATTCAATTGATTATTTTTAAATAATTTACTCCAGTTAGAAAGACACACACACACACACCTCACAACTTCATTTACAGATGTTGGTGAGTATCTAAAAAAAGAAGGAAAACTGTTTAATGCTCAAAAATGAACATACCAACTTACACAAACCACACAGAATTTTACAGCTCGAAAGAGATAAAGAACTCTAGTAAGTAGGAACATGCAACCTCTCTTCAGAAGCACTTTTTCTGAGTTCCTTTATTTTATGTTCACCTAAGATATGAGTGTTAGCCTGACTGGGGAGGAAAGGATAGGGTTTTGCTGATCTGTGACCCACTCCCCCTGACTCAGTAAATTATAAATAAGATTGCTGCTTTAAACAATTTGAAGTTCATCTTCTGACTTCAGAACTGTTACCTTTTTCTTCCTCTAGACCATCAGCATACCCACTGCATTTGGAAGGATTATAAAAAAGAGTCTTGTCTTCCCACAGAAGTACTTCTAAGTGATAAGCCTGAGAGCATTTTAGCCAAGACATACACAATAAGGATTCAGGCAAGTTTCTGAAAATTACATAGCCTGGTGTATCTGTCAAAAATTAGTTCAATTCTACAAATGTTTACATAGTGTAAAATGCTATCTAGCTTGATGAGTAATCAGGTTCGGTTACCACATAGATTTGCCTAATTTTTATCAAGACTAACAATAGTACCAATATAGAGATGTTCTGTAAACATAAATTTCTTTTGCATGCAGAAAAGTAAAAGAAAAAAGGTCTGAGAAGTGAGTACCTGCCTTAAAAAAGAGAGGTTTTTGAAATCAAAAGAAAAAGGGGATACTGAACATTAATAAAGATTTCCCCTGGCTCAGGAGATCTGGGTAGATGAAGTTCACACGTTTCCAAGTGAGTATAGAATCTAGAAAAAGTAATAAATAGTACTTAATGAGTGCAGAAGTGCTGAACTTGGAGTGCAGCCAGAAAGAGTCCAGTTTCACCAGGAGCAGGGGCTGGGAAAACTCACTGATCGGACTGGGAAACAAGCACCATGCATACAACTGGGCCAAGCAGGGCTATGGGTCTTCAGAACACACTTGCAAATTGCCTTTTTGTCTGTCACATACACTCTGAAATTCCTTACAGGGTGGTAAATATTTTAGCTCTGGAAAGTTCATAAGCTTCAAATGATTCACCACAACTAAAGTTTAAGAAAGAAGAGCCAGGAGCATAGTCTTAGAATTTAGGTTACAGACCATGTTGCTAAGTTTTTATTGGATCATTGTACAGAATTGTCTGCAGCCTCACTGTTTGAATGTCCACTTTGCTTTAATTTTGTAACTTGAACAACTATGTCTAAGAAGACGATATGTAATTTATCAACTAGTGATTTCTTACTGTTTATTTTTTTCTAAAATTCTGTATTTTCTGCCCTTTTTTCTGTTTTGCTTTTTTTTCTCTTTAAATAAAATTTTAAAACAAAGAATTTAGGTTACAGGTTAAAAATGAAAATATGTAAGTTCCTTTGGTGTCTAGAAGTGGGGGAGATTGTATGAGTCAGCCTTGCATTACTATAACAAATACCTGAGATAATCAAATTATAAAGAGAAAAGATTTATTTGGTTCATGGGTTTTAACCAGGTGACCCTGTTTTGGGGCCTGTCATAAAGCAGCACATCATGACAGAAGCATGTGGCAAAACAAAACTACCCAACTGGTGGACAAGGGGTAAAAGGCATAAGATAAAGACTGGAGTCTTATAAACCTTGTCAAGAATATGACCTCCCACTAGACTTCAACATGAAAGATTTCATCACCTCCCCCTAATGTCACCCTAGGACCAAACCTTTAACATCTGAGCCCCTCAGAGAAGCTTCAAGATCCAAACCACTGACCAATAGTGAAAGAGGTAGCCTCTTGTTTCAGAGTTTCCTGGGTGATGACATCATTGAAGAACTGATAAAGAGCTAAAATAAGAATAATTTGTCTACAAGAGGGACCATCAGGTCTCTTGTCTAATCCAGATGGCAAGGATAGATCAATCACATTGTGAACTTTAATGAGATCTTTTCTAGCAGAGGGAGGGTTGCAACCTCTCCTTGTGTGGCAGGACCCACTAATGTCCTCATGATCCCAACCTGGCTGGCATCTGTGAGGGGAGAGTGATATGCTGTCTGGTTAAGTTTTGAGGCAAGGCACAGCCCTGAAATCTTAGCTCCCTGACAAGGTGATTTTCCTGCAAAAGACACCTAGAAAAAGTACTAGTCAAAGACATATTGGTCTCAAGCTGCATAAAGCCCAGATAATATTGGGAAGACATTTATGCCCATGGACATCATGTGGGGAGCTTGAATAGGGCAGGTTTCCAAGGCATTCTAGAAACTGAAAGAAAAATTACTTGAGAGTAATGAGTAAATGGTTCTATGGGCAAGACATCAAAGTATTAGGAGAATAAAGGTTAAGAAATATTAATTAGAGCCTTCCCTATGAGTCAGTGCCATTTGCAGGCTCCGGGGGAAGAGAACCAGGATTCATCAAGCAGCAAACTTCTCTGATGAACCAGCTCCATGCACAGGCTGCCACTGCCAGAGGGACAGCCAGACCCCAGCCTCTTCCAGCTTGTGGGCTGGGAAACAAGAAGAACCAACACTCCACCACCCCCAAAAGCAACCAGCTGATCCAGAGAAACACAGACTGCATTGATAGCTATTGAGGTGAAACGTAATTTGATGCTTGTGATGTTTGGTCTTTCACTGACTTCCCAGGTCTAGGGCTAAGTGGTCTGGTCGTCTGTTCAGAAGATAGTGGTACACAGTGTGGCACCCGTGAGGGCTCTCCTCCTGAAGGTGGCAGCCATTGTTGATTCCCTATCATATTGTTTTGAAGTCCTGTATCATTTTCATTGTTTTCTTGGGTTGGGTTTTGTTCTGGTCTTTTTTATTCGATTTTGTTATATACAATCGCACTGGCAGATATTTTCCAAGATAACAAGATATATGACGGTAGCCATTTTGGATTTACTGTTGTCTTGTTTTGAAGTCCTTTATTGCATTCATTGTTTTGTTTTTATTGGTTTTATTCTATTCTGTTTTGTTTGATTTTTACTATATCTGAAAGTATCTGTAGCTATTTTGAAAATAATGAGAGGCATTATGGTAAATATTGATGATTTTGTATTGTTTTGAAGTTCTGTATCATTTGTATTAGTTTGTTTTTAATTGGTTTTAATCTGCTTCATTTTGCTTGGTTTTATCCTCTTTAAAATAAAGATAAATAAACAAATAAATACTAATTATTGAATGTCTGCTATACATCATCTCTCCTAATTCTGACAAAATGTTATCAAGCAAATGTGACCTCTCTTCATCTGACAAGAAAAGAGATTCAGAGAGAAAATGGACCATCTGCGGATATTAGTAAATAGTAGAGTCAGAATACTAACAGCCTCATTTTCAATAGAGCCGTGTTTGTCCCAATTAGGTTGCAAACCAAATTTAAAAACAAAAAGAGATTAAATAGCAACTATGGTCAAGCTATAGTACTAGTCCCTGTGGACACATGCAAATATAGACAAGCCTCACAGGTTAGTGAAAGAAGCAAGGCTAGGAGCTACAATGATTGGTTCAAATGGCCATAATAGCAGTTTAAATAGTGGACACTCAGAGCTCTTATCTTCATCTTGGTGCCCCTTCCCCACTCACGGGGGCCCATCAGGTTCAGCTCATTCTCCCCTCAGGGTCTGTGCATCTGCTGCTCCCTCTGCCTGTCACAGCTTTCTCCGCCTCCAAGTCACTTCCTCAGAGTTCTTCTTCACATCCCATGTCCCCTATGCACACACCCTCATTCTTTTTCCTGTCTGTATTTTTCTTTTACACACATAAGAGAAGACTTTGAAATCATATTGTCTAGATTCCAATTCTGGCCTCACCACTTTTTAGCTGTGTGGTTTGCGGCAAATGACTAACTCCTTCAGCTTCAGGGTCCATTCTGTAAGTAGATAATAATTATGTAACTCAAAGTGGGAGGCAGGGGTTGTGAGGACAAAAATGGAATAATACATAAAAATACTTAGAACAATGACTGGCACACAGGAACAATGCACTATATGATAATTATTGTTAAGATTTATTTGTTTATTGTTTCTTCTTCACTAAGCTTTAAAGGCAGGAACCATCTGTGTTCACCAAAACTCCTCAGGGCCTGGCACACAGGCCCACAGTGAACATTCATTGAATGAATAGCTAACTCTCTATGTGTCAAGCATAGGTTATTCCATGTCAACGTCACTGTAAACCCACTAGCAAGAATCATTATTATGTATCTTTCAGGTGAGATTCAGAGAATGCAAGTACATTTCCTAGGGCCACACAACCGGAAAATGATGAGCCAGGATGTGAACCAAGCAGCTTTTAAGACAACGCCATCACCCAACATGCAGTTCACAAGCCAAGAGGACAAGAAACGAGAGAGAAGGAGGCAAGGAAAAGTGGGTGCTAAGTGGGAGGAAGAACAGGCTGTTTGTGTCCTCTTCAGCTACCTAGGGAAGGCTGGGTAGACAGATGTGGGTCTCTGACGGAGAGGTGGCATTTATAGATGGACACTGAGAAGAAGGCATTTCTAGAAAGAATGAGAGAAGTAGAGCACAGGCTTGAAAACAGGTATTCCGAGCAAATCATCTAACCTAGAAGACCATGAATCACCCAAGGTGTGACACTGAGTCACTGCTGGTCATGGCTGCCTATTTGAGATCTATTTTGTAAGGGTTTTGGCTGTGGAAGTGGAATTGTATGGTGCCAGCCTCTTTTGTGTCCATAAGTTGAGATGACAAATTATATTTGTGTGGACTTTTATGTTTGGGAAAAATCATATCAGTGTCTCCCTGTCCAGGAAATGGAAGGGACAGGGAGGTTTTTAGGTCTTACCAAAGCTGCTTCCGTCTCTACCGCTTTATATGTTGAGCTCTGGAGAAGGCAGCCGGGAGAACAAGACACGCAGTTTGCAAAGGCAGCTTTCTGGGAGAGAAGAGACCACAGTTCCAATCTTCTTCCCAGGTACAGAGAAGGATTTCAGTAACCCCAGAAGGAGCTTTTCACAAAAATAGGAGGGAGTTGGGGCTCTGAACTCATGTTTTGTTAAGTCAGTTAGCATGGCACAAGGTAAGGACACAGGACATAGAGTCCTTCAGACACTGGTCATCCTGGCCAGTATCATGCTTTGAGAGCATCCACTGAGCATGTGAGGGAACAAAGAACTGTGACTCGGGATCCAAGAGTGCTGCCCCTGCTGTGATTCCTCAGAGCGCACTGCACTGTTGGAGAGATGAGCGTGGCCAGTGAAGATTGTTATGACAAAAATATGAAACATTGGGCTATCTAATTCTGTCACCTAGGTTTGCAAATGGTATTGATATCCACTTGTGATTTTGGGCCTGATTTTTTAGGGATATAAACTTCAAAAGGGGGAGATGTCAGACTTTCTGTTATGAAGAGCAGAGAAGATAGAGCAATTAACTGGGAAAAAGAGATTAAGATGCAATCATATTTGCATTGAACTTAATACTATGATTACAGTTTACCAGAAACAAGTAATCTCCTGGACTCAGGAAAGAAAAGAGTGGAGAGAAAAGGTCACAAAGGGTGCATCCAAGAGGGCCAACAGACTGAGCAGTAGTGTAAAAACTGCAGAAAGAGGCAGGAAAGCAGCTGGTACATGGAGGATGCATATTGTCTACAACTGGGGCCTGACTGGGCCTCAGCTAGTCCCCTTTTTTTCCACCTCAAAGATTATATTGACATTTGAAGTAACATAAACTGCCTATAAGGAAATTAATTTTTATGTAAGAAAGATTCTTCTAATATAGATTACCTAGGAAAGTTGTAAGATCATGTTCTGTAAGTATTAAAATAATAGCACTGACACATTGATCATGAGGGAAGTGTTTGTTAAGCCAATATATACAAACATTTTGAGTCATAGAACTCTTTATTAGAATAAAGCTTGCAGAGAGTATCAATAATTATAGGAAGATGAGTAATTTAGAAATCAGCAGCAAGACCCACTGAGTTGTGACCACTAGAAACTTCCTTTGTTTCCTCAGCCCCTGAGGGCCTCCTAGGAATTACCTAGGTTCTGTAACATACAGTTTAAGAACTACCTGGGTAGAGATGGGCATGGTGGTGCACACTTGTAATTCCAGCACTAAGGAGACTGATGCAGTAGGGTTACTGCAAGTTCGAGGCCAGCCTAGGCTACATGGTGAGCCCAAGGCCTGCCTAAACTATGAGATCCTTCCTCAAACAAAACAAACAAAAAGCAGAGTAGGAGATGTGCTTGGTAGAAAAGATAAACTCTCTAAATCCCTTCTTTCCATGACTGTGCTTCTAAGACAAGTAAAGCCATGGCCACTCCTGAAACAAAAGAGAGTCTCTATCCTTGGGCAAAATCATGATCCCAACTAAAGAAATGGGCTGCATGTCCCCCATATGCTGCTTGGACTACTTTCTTATGTCCATATGCACATTCCCATGAGGGCAAGCTGACGCCCAGTATCCCATGGCTCAGCCATTTCTCAGAACTGGTGCTCAGCCTACATCACACCCTGCAGTGATGGGCAAACTGAAGTGATCACACTGCTTCACACTCATACTTCCTGAAACCATGCTTGTCTTTATTCCCAAATCATAGAAAGTCTCTACAGAGCTCTCTGCACCAAGTGCCACAGATACCACCCTGAAGTGACTGAGGAGAACCAGGCTCTGCCTATGGAATCATCAGAGACGAAGGTGGCAGACACAAGATGGAAACCCGGATGACAAGACCCAGAAGAAAGTCTCCCTGAGACTTGTTCTCCAGGTCTCCCAGACTTGGAACAAGTACTTAGAAATAGATGTTCAGCAGATGCTTGCAGAATGAGTAAAATAATCATGGAGTCAAGAGACTAGGATTTCTCTTATCACTGCCACTAGGTGATATAAGACTTAAGGCATTTCTCCTCCTTGAATCTTAATTGTCCAATATAAAATTAGAAAGTTGTACAAAATAAGATGGACCATGTAAATTGTTTTATAAAATTTTTATTACAAAATGGAAATTTTAACTCCTTAGGAGTACATTTAACTTTATTATTTGGGCATAAATTTGAGTTAGGCATAAATTTATTTTTTTAAATTGAGGGTGATGTTTTTAAAATGGTCTACTGTACCAGATTCTCTACAGTATTCCATCAAGCACTGTTTTTTTTTCAAACTTAATTTCCTGAGTTATATATCGTTTATTCCAAAGGAATGATGAGATCAAACATATTAAAAAGTGAATTCAATCTCCATTTAGTTCCAGGTAAAATTGTGAAGGAGACCAAGGTAGTTTTCCATCCTTCATTCAGACACCAGCCAACATGAACACACCATTGTGATGGGCCAGTAAGCTGCTATAGCACAACCCTGACACCACCACACCAAACAAGTACTGCCATCAAATGCTCAGAATTCTCAGAGAAGCAGAATCAGTATATATATAATGAGAGATGCAGAGATTCACTATAGGAATTGGCTCACATGATCGTGGAGGCCAAGAAGCCCCATAACCAGCCATCTGCAAACTGAAACACAAGGAAACCTGGTGTTGTAATTTAGTTTGAGTCCAGAGATGTGGGAAAGGCAGGGGGAGGGAAGAGATGATGTAAGACCCAGTTTAAGGCTGAAAGCCAGGGAATCAAGAGCTCAGTGTGGAAGATGAATGGTTCATCTGAGACAGGGAAAAAGAATTTGTCTTTTGCCTTTGTGTTTTACTCAGATTCTCAACAGATTGAGTGGTGCTCTCTCACATTCAAGAGAACTGTTTGTTTAACTCGGTCTGTCATTTCAAATGCTATTCTCTTCTGCAAACACCCTCACTGATACACACAGAAATATTTTATTAGCTGTCTGGACATCCCCTAACCAAGCTAACCCATAAAATTAATCACACTTTTTCTGAACCTATTGTGCAATTTAATGTGATTAACAGATCATGCTAATCCTTTAGGATCCTAGGACTGGAAGGGATCTTATCCATAACCTGCTAAGTCATCTAGTAAACAAGGCCTGGAGCAGGAAAGTGATTTATTAAATGCCACTCTGCAATTTGATGAAGGTTTTCTGATTCCCAGGCTGTGGATATTCCACTAGGCCAGCAAACCTAGCTATCAGTGAAGATTTTCCAAAGGGCTCTGTGAAGTACTTTACTTTGTCTCTGCTCCCAGAGAGTCACATTGCATTTGTCTAGAACTGGGTGCAGCATCACCAATCTTTTGAAAAGATTGTTATCAAAATACACTGTGATTTGAATGTGTTCTTTCCAAAATTATGTTGAAACTTAATCACTGATGTGAAAGAATTAAGAAACAGGGCTTTTAGTATGTGATTAAGTTATAAAGCTGAAGCCCTCCTAAATGGGATTGCCCCTCTGCCATGTAAAAGACACCACCTGTAAGTAACAGGCTCTTACCACACAGAATTTGGTGCCATCTTGGTCTTAGACTTTCCAGCCTATTAAACTGTAAGAAATAACTCGTCTATGATGTTTTGTTTTAGCAGTTGAAGCAAAGACAAAACACAATGTGCATAACTATGAATAAATTATAAATGTATATATTAATCAATTTTCATAAATACTTATTAACCCAAATCAAAAATCAGGAAACCTCTAGCACCTTAAGCTCCAACAAAAAATAATTGCTGTGTTTCCAACAGATAGATTGCTTTTGTATATTTTTGTACTTTGTATAAATAGAATATATATAATGTCCTTTCAAGTCTTTTAACTAAGGATTATGCTTCTCAGAGTTTTCTACTGTTAATACAGTAGGAGTTATTTCACTCTCTTTGCAGTACAGTCTTCAATCATGAATATATCACAATACGTCACAATTTATTGTGTAAATGTTCATGACACTATTGATGACTATTTAGTAGTTTTCACTTTAGGGTCACTATGAATAATGTCTATTCTAGCATGTGTCTTTTGGTGAACACATGTATGCATTTATTTTGAATATATACTCAAGCAAGGAATTTCTAGATCACAAGTACATTTATTTCTGCTTTCGTAGATACTGTGAAACAAATATCTAGAGTGATTATACCAACTTACGTCCCCTACCAGATTTGTGTGAGAGTGCTCACATCTTCAGCAACATTATATATAATCAACTTTATTGTTTACTGTGATAGTGAGTATGTGAAGGTATTGTCTAGTTTTAAACATCCCTGATGATTCTAAAGAACAGCAAAGGATTAGAATCTCAACTTTGTCCTACCTCTCATGATCACTTGGGGCTTCTAAAGATAATGCTTTTGTTTTTATTATCTAACTCAGTATTTCATATTCTTCAAGCCAACCAAAAGTGATAGTGTACTAAAACAATATTTTTAAAAAGTTATTCTTAATTCATGCAAAAATGACAATAAAATGTTATCTAATTTAAAGTTTTCCACTAAATTTTACTTATATTTTTGGCATCCATTACCACTTTATACTTAAGAATGCTAGCTGTTAACAAAATAAAAAAGTAACAATCTAAACAAAAACTTCTTATGGAAGTCTAGAGCATAGAATTTGCTACTGTAAGTTTTTTTTCAACCACAAGCATTTCCTGCAACTGTACAACGGGTTTCCCTGTGCTGTAGAACCCTAATGTCCTCTATGCTTTTGTTTGGAGTCCATCCTCCTCACAATTAAGAAAATGCAGTTCTCCTTACCATGTGCTCATCCTCTAATTAAACTGACTGGATTAAGAGTGAACAGCCAACCCATGTTGGACCAATCAGATTTTCTTTTAGGAATTTGGAATTAAGACTTAGAGGTTTCATCAATTATTTGCAGGTGGTGTGACATTAGCATGGCCAGAGTTAGAATTATATACTTTTAAGAGATCTTAAAAAAAATATTGGTTTCAAAAATACAAGTTGAGTTTCTAGTATCATGACAGAATTAAGAAACCTATATATCAATCACATCTTGTCATTAAATCAGATAGGAATTCTGAAATACAAAACCACACTGAGAAAAAAGAAAAAGTCTCTTAGTGTGTTAAAGAGAGTGATCCTGAATAGCTCTTTCTGAATCAGAGATGATAAATTAGTGGTTTGGACCCTCCTTGTGCTAATTTACTATTCAATAAATATCATTTGTTTTGTCATTATTTGTGTGCCTTGTTCATGGTATATTTTAATAAAAAGGGATTCATAATTTTCCTCAGTTCATCTATAGTCATTACCCATTTAGTATAATTTTCCCACATAATGCTAAATCCTTCAAATGTAAATTCTTGAATCATGTTGTTGTTACAAAACCTTCACAGTTGGAGATGAATTATTAAAACAACAAAAAAATTTGTGGCAAAATCAGCAGGGTCCCTCCCATTTAACCCAGGGTTTTGATTTAATTGTTTATAAATGTCCATATCAGTTAGGATAAGTTAGGTTTTTGCTGTGATAACAAAACTTCAGAACATTATTGGCTTAAACCAAGTTGTACTTTTGTTCATATTTATGTCTGCTGTGGGATGGGAGAAGAGCTAAGTACAGCTGCTTCCCTCCACAACACAATGCCTATGGGTAAACAGACTAAAGCGGGAGAGCACCCGAACCCCAGGACTTTGACAAACAGACTCCACCTCAAAGTGGATTCCTACAAATGTGTACATAGGAAAGGGAACGAGGAGAACCCCACGCTGACTTTGAAAGTTTTCATTCACATTTCCTTGATCAAACATGTTACGTGACCGTGCCGTATCAAAGGAAACAGAACCAGACTATGTACAACTGGTCTTAACGAGTATGAGTTCTAACATTGTACTTTGTCCATAATGTTGTAAGCTAGTTTATAATACAGCTAGCTGTTGTGCTGGTCGAGTTGCTTCTCATTTGTATAATGGAATAAGTAGACCAATAATTTGCTCCTCGTGTGCATTACCGCCTGCGTTCTTTTGAAAATTCTTGGCCTGGCCCGGAAAGGGAATTCCAGTTAGGATGGGAAGTCCCTGAGGGCTGGCTGAGACTCACACATATCACTTCACACAAGCAAACTTGTCCACCCAGCCTCAGGCCAGCCCCCTTCCCACTACAGGGTGTGAATGAAATATTGAACACCTGAGAGCTCATCTGGGTTTTGGTGGTACTGTAATTGGGAAAATGAAGTAAAATAAATGGGTTGTTCTCAGAGAAGAGTTCAACATGGTATTTAGGACCCTTTGACCCATAGTAATGTACATTACTATGACCCATAGTACAAACATGCCACAGGAAGATGAGTCCACCTTCTTCTTCTGAGCTGTCAAATGAAGAAGCTGGAAAGCAATTTCCAAGTACAAAACCCTTTACAGGAATCAGGAGTATTTAGAGAACCAAATGCATGAAGCAGACACCAAGCAGGGTTAACAGGGACTAAAGGACCACCCACATCTTCTTTTACCTCACACTAAGCAGCAGCCCCTGAAATATCTTCACATAGAATCTTCACAGCTCCAGCAAATATTAATTCAAAACACCAGGATTATGTAATCTCTAAATCCTTTCCTGTGATTCTGTTGCTTTAGTTTTAATGCTGACATTTCCGGTTCCAAATCTGAAGAAACAAGCCCACACAGTCCTCCTTCCCTGCCGCAGGCTTGGCCCTGCATGGCCCAATCTGTTCCTCCATGGCACCAAACACACCTCTCTTGCCTACTCCCAGGGTTGAAAAACACTACTATTGCAGCCCCAAAGCTCTTTGCCCAAAACTGTGAACAACATTGACATCTTTTGCTCTGCTTGCAAGGGAGCAGGCCGTGACTGTGCTTCTGAAATATCACAGCCTAAAGCTCTTCTGCCTCTGTGCCTGGCTTTGTTTCCTTCCCTCTCCTCATTAAGCGCTTTTCATCATCTCTGCGTCAGAAGGGCTGGCGCGGCACACTGGTAGGAGGCTCATCCGATCCAGAACCCTTGGTAATTCTCCAGGTAATTAATAAGGACCCTGGGGGACACTGGGAACGCCTTCAGAATGTTAACAGAGCAGCTTTTATTCTGGCTGCAGCTCCTTCCACACAACAAAGGCCCTGATTTGTGCTATTGGTAGGTGTGTCCGAGCAGTGTGCTTGGCCACCAGAGCCCCAGACCTTCCTTTGGACTGTTGAGCTGGTCTCCCTTCAGTATGTTTCTGGCAGAAAAGGAATGAGACCTTTATTTTAAGGCTCTCATAACAACCAGGAACATCTTTTTCAATCACCAGCAGTTAAAGTGCTGTACTATTTGCCAAGTGGTCCTATCTTCAGCTGGGTCATTTTCTTTGTTGTTTTCTCTGGATGCTTGCTATGACTCAGAGTGGGCTGGCCCAAAGGCAGCATCTGGGAACTTTCAAGAAGCAGAACCTCAGGCCTCATACCAGACTTCTGGATTGGAAGCTGCATTTACCCAGATCCTCAGTTGATTGTTCTAGTTGAGACAACTATAGAAGTTCAAGTACCTTGCCCAATAGTGAGAGCCCAGCTGTCCTGGAAAAGAACATTCTTTGTCATAGGGAGCTGTTCTAGGAGTCAGATGACCTGACTTCCAAGTCACTTAACCGCTCTGCTCTCTTGGATGAAATGGACTCTTGATTCCTCCAGGTTCCTGGTCTCAGGATAGAAAACAGAAAGCAAAACTTTCTCCTATATGCCAATGACATGGTTTTATTGCCAAACACTTAACAATAATTGTCTTCCATATCTAATTGCTACCCCTCTCCTTTCTCCTAAGAAAAAGAGACTCCCCAAAAAGGATATTTTTCCATTCAGTATCACAAAGCCAAAAAGGAAACAGACTGATTGCCAACAGCATAAATTTATTCAGTGACCAAAGAATAGAAAAGTGCTGGCCTAGTTTGTAAGTCAAACTCTCATCTCTGCCCAGTACAGGGCAAAGGAATGAGGAGGAGGTTAAAGCTATAAGGGGGAGAAATATTTATACCTTTTCAGGGAATAAGCAGAGATTTGCTAGGAATTGCAGGGCTGCCTCTTTTTGATCCTATTACATTTCTTGCACATTATCCTCCTGGCAGCTGTCAACTTTCGTGGCTCAGGGAGTGTCATCTAGCAGGGAGATAGAATTAAAATGGGGTTTGGGGTCTATTAGAGGTTGTTTAAGTGGTCAACGTGTCTCAGTTTGAATGGATCTGGTCACAGAGGACTGTCACTCATAAACATTCTGTTCTTAAAGGCAAGCAAAGGCAGGGTTTGGACAAGAGTTCAGCCAGTCTAAAGCCAGACAAGGTAGTGCAGTCCTGTAATCCCAGAACTCGGGAGGTTGAAGCAGTACTGCCGTAAGGTTGAGGTCAGCCTGAGTTTCACAGTGAGCTCAAGTCCGGCCTGAACTGCCTAGGGAGGCCCCGTCATACAAAAAAAGAATTCAGCCAGTCTGTATAACTGAGTAACAATTATGATCAAAAGAATGTATAATTATTACACAGCAATCAAAAATAAGATAAAACTGCTGAGGCTCAGTGGCACAAGTGTCTGCCAGGCCAGCAAAAAGTGATAAGTTCGATCTCAGATACAAAAAAAAAAAAAATATATATATATATATATATATATATATATATATATATATATTGCAACCACTAGTACCTTGATCTCAGATACAAATATATATATATATATATATATATATATATATATATATATATATATGGAAAAAAAGAAAACTAAAAAAAGACAAAGTGAAAGAAGGGTGTTAGAATAATATCATAGTTATTTGACTGTGTTAACTGGCCCCCAGCATTTAACTTTCATCCTGGCAATGTCTGTCTATGACAGCTCACTTCACTTTGTTTTCTGGGAGTCTCTTTTGCGACCTCTTTGCAATTGAGAGCTTTCATTTTCTAAAATAAGAGTAGTCATATCCGTTGGTAATGTCAATCATTTCAATCTTAAAATGTGCATACCCTTTCAGCAAATCATGTGCCAGGCATAGGTTCTAGGTAAAAAGAAAAATGCAAAGGCTGTTAATCACCACAGCATTTTTGGTAATCTTGAAAAATTATAAACACCTTACATGCCTAACAACAGAGAGTTGGTTAGATAAACTAGTAAATTCGGATACTTCCATACCTTAGAATTCCAGGAACATTAAGAACAATGCTGAAGGCAAGCATCGAAAGATGTGGAAAGCTGGTGGTGACATCTCTCTGATTAATGGAAATATATTGAAGACTTTTATGGAATAAGATTACACTCCATTTTGAAAATAAAGTATATAAATAGGCATAGGAAAAAGATGGAAAGCATTCACATTGCTTGTTAATACTGGTATGTTATGTTTATAGATAGTTTTATTTTCCTCATTTTGCTTGTCTATATTTTCCTTAAGGAAAGTACATTAAAATTTTCAAAAGGAAGAGGTTTTTTAGACACAAAGTTATAGTAGCATCCCTCACAATTAAAAGCATTGGCTTTATTGTCAGTGAACTGTCAGTGCATTCTAGCTGTGGAAATGGGACCCAGAGGACTAGGTTTTATGTTGGCCATAATGTTGCTGCCCTCACACCCACCATTTGAACAGACTCTGAATGACTCATCCCAGTGTCTGCAGGGAGTGAGGAGAGCAGTATTTTCTTACAGGGACTCAGAGGAGTTAACTAGGGAGGAAAGTACAAATTCTTCCTGAGCAGCCCTGCAAGCAGAACAGCAGCCTAGATACTTTGCATACCTAAGGACTTCAGACCCAAAACTCAGCTGAAGACTGTGAGTGGTGGAGGGGAGATGCATTGCTCCTGTCTCCTTTGCCCTAAAGCAGCAAAACCAATTTTCCTGCCAGATGTTCTTCTCAAAATCCAAAGGAAGATGACGTGCTTTCAAGAAAAGAGAATTTGATCCTATGATTTTTCCTTCCTAGTTTATTAAAATGGAGGTTTGTCTTCTTCATCTGGAACAGAAGAAAACTAACAGTGCTAGGAAGCCTGCTTTACTTGTTATGAATAACAGCAGTGGTGGTAGTGGTCGGATGGGCAGTAGAGGTGGTGGTAGCACTGGGTGCTGTGTTAGTAAAGGTACTAGTGGTTGCAATAAAGCATATGTGCCTGGCATTTTGCCTGTATGATTTTATTTGAATTTTCATAACAACCCATGAGATAGATAGTATAACAAGGGGAGAAAGCAATGAGAAACAGAGAAACTAAATGGTCCAAAGTTATATTATTAATAAGGACTGGAAACTGGATCCCACCTCTAGGAACTCCAAAACACCTTCTTTGTACTATTAAATATTAGAAAATTAAGGTGTTAGCAGCCTCGGTGATACCTATCCAAAGCCTGACAGCTAAGAGCTGATTCATCCCTTGCTTTGAAGCCATTTTTGGTTGTAGAGTAGTCTACAAGGGCCTGGTTACATTCAATAAACTCAGGATGCTCTTTTATGCTTTTAATTTTTGATAACATGAGGTCTTACAGAAACAGCTAACAAGATTCTTAAGATATTTTCTTTCCACTTCTCTAAAGGACCACTTCACTTTCCACAAGATAATACTCTCCCGCCTGTACAATGTACCAGCCAACATTCCCCAAACTGACTATTACCAGATGAAAAGCTTTCCCTAGCTTCCCCTGCATGAGCACTATTTGATATGAGACTAGTACACATTTATCCTACCCAAGAGTGTTCAGTTAGAAAAGAATGAAGAAAAATTTTATTTCTCATCTTTCATAGAGGAATTTTATGTCTTGCGTTTTCCAGGAATGAAACTATGAATGAGCTCAAGGACCTTCTACAGCAGAGACATTACTGTGATGGCCTGGACATGATGCGTCTCTCTGCACATCTGGGGAAGCTCCACCTCTGTTGAGCCAGAAATGTGGAATTACCTGGAATCAGAAGAGAGGACTCTCCAAAAGCCTAAGCCGAAAGCTCTCTGTGCCTGAGGTGACACTGACTAATGCAGTTTATTCCTGCACCAGGCACAGCATGGCGAAGTTTTGCTGTTCCAGGCACAGCCCAACACAGTGGGAAGCATATTAGACTGTATCCCTGCACTCACAGAGCTCCAGGAAAAGCAGAACATTCAGCAGGAATGCTGTCTTGCTGTCTGCCACAAATAACAGAAATTCTAACAAGCAGTGCCTTTAAAAAATCTATAGGTTATTTTTCTCCACAACAAAAAAAATCTATGGGCAGATGGTCCATAGCTGTTGCAGCAGCTGAACAACGTCATCAAAATTCCTATGGGTCCCTTTCCTCCCACCCTAAATCTTCAGTGCAATAGCTTTTCAGCCTTGTTTTCTGCATATCCCACAGTGACCGCAGCTGAAGATCTTATATCTCCATATAAGGCAACAAAGAGAGAGTAGCGCATGCCAGCAAAGACCTTGCAAAGAATCACTCAGCTGACTCCTGCTCAGACTGTGGTATAGTTTAGACATTAGATTTACCCTAAAAGTATAGTGCTACAGGCTTACTTCCCAGGGTGACACTACTGGGAGGTGATGAAGTTTTGGGAAACCTGGTAGGAGGACTTCGGGTCATTGACATGTGCCCTGGAAGGGGATGGTCAAGGTGCTGGCCCCTTCCTCTTCCTCTTCATTTTCTCTCTTTTTTCCAGCCATGAGGTGAGCGGTTTTGCCCGGCCACACACTCCTGCAGTGATGCACCCCCTCACCCGAAGCACAGAGCCAGCTTGAGGGGCTGAACCTATGAGCCAAAACAACCCTCTTCCTTTTAGCAGTTGGTTGTCTCTGGTATTTGTTAGAGTAACAGAAAACTAACCCAGACCACATGGGTCCAAACAGTTATATGAACCACCTGTAGCTGTCAAGGAGCCTGGTGAATGGAACTACAGTCACTGACTGACTATAACTCACCCTCGGAGGCCAGGCCATTGCACCCTAAACAAATCAGGATAATCCAAAGAGTTTTGAGTTGGTGGAGAAGGGAGGAATGGAAGGTATCTGACTAAACCTGTCACAGACAAGAGGCTTTTATGAAGTTTGATGCATACTCCTGTAAATGGTCGCCCATCCCCGCAGCACATTCCTTCAGATCCAGCCCTGCCTCACGCAGGAGGCAGGGAGTGCTCTGAAATGACAGGTGGCAGTGCCTATGCGGGTGTTGTTCTGTGAACAGCCACTAGTGGATGTTCCAGTCTTATAATCTGTCTGATCGACTGGCGTATAAAAGTTCCTTTGCTCCCTGATACCATTGCCAGTTTCCTGGAATTAGATATTTAGAAGCTTTTATCTGGGTTGAGGGTCTGTAAGAAATGCCTTTTCTCCTTACTTAGGCCCTTATTCTCTGGGTGGAAAAAAAAAAAGACAGAGAGAATTAAACCTAAATAAACCACACAGAGAATGATTTTTAAAAGCTATGGTATATCTTTACAGTGGGCTGCCGTACAGTGCACAGGCACCGTACTCTACTCGTGTGTGTGTGCTGTGTGTGTGCTATGTGTGTGCTGTAATGTATTGTGCACGTATACAAAAAATGTGGAAGATATATATCAAACTCCTGACCACAGTTAGTTCTAGAAGAAGTGGAACTGAAAAAAATTAATAAGAGAAAGAGGGAAATTTCTTTCTTTTTTGTTGCTTCCTTGTTTCTTAATTTTTGAGGGTTTTTATAATAAAATGTATTAATATAATACTTATGCAATTAAAATTTTAGCTGAGCTATCATAACAGATGTAAGTACAAGGGAAAGAATAGGCACATTTGATCAAATACACGTCATTATCTTTGGAGTCACTGTACAATGAATCAGATTGGCACTTTCTATGGATTTGTGGAAGATAAAAGATACTCCCAACCCCCTCCCCTCAAGCCCCAACAACCCAGGACTTGCGCTTTTCGCATAGTCCAGACACAGGCAGAATAATTCTCTCAAGATATGCCAAGAGTCCTGCCCTTCATCTACAGCTGCCTACATGTTTGATTGAGTGTGATACGTGATGTCCCAACTGGAGACCGACCACAAGAAGGACAGTTGGCCAGAATGCAAGGAATCTATTCTCAGTCTGGTTCAGGAATAGACTCTGAGGGCAGAGTGCTCCAGATTTCTCCCCTTGTGACTGGAAAGGATCATGTGGTTGGCATGCTCTCTGACACTGTCCTTGTCACCATGGGGAAGATATAATTAGTGTCTGACCTGTGAGAGAGCTGTCACTGGCTACTGTGAGGCCCCGGTGGGAGGTTGCCTCGGTAACTCCAGGGCACTGGCCACAACCTGCTCCTATTTTTATAAACTCACTTTGCAGAGTGGTGATAAGAGTTATCTTTCTGATGCAAGACAGGGTCAGATAGACGTGCTCCTGTGATGGATGGCCTTGAGCTTTTGATATGTGAAAAATCACACCACAACCTCCCCTTCTCCCAGATGGCTGCAGCATGCCTGGAGATTCATCTAGCATGGAAGAACAGGGTGTCCCAAGCAAATGCCAGATACCTTGTAAGCTAAGCCCTCCTTGAGGGCTTTTCCTTACCCCAGAGGAAAAAGAAGGTAGGGCACAGGGAAAGTCTTGCCCAAGGGTCACCATTTTCCAGCAATAACTACAGCAGACCTCATTAATTAATCTCAATATTCTTTCCCAATAAGCCCTCAAATTATCCATGGGAGACCATCCTGGAAGACTTGTCTAATCAATCTTAGTAGCTCCCTACGACAACAATTATGAGCCATTCTCAGGCTGGAGGGACTGAGATGGACATTAAGCAAAGATTTGATTAGGAAAGAGGTTGAGACAATACTGAGTTCAGAGGGTGACAGAAAGGTTAGAGAGCCTGGTTGCATCACCGTTGCAGGAATCAATGTGGGCTCAATGCTGTAATTTGGGCATTCAAAAGAATAGGTGGAGACATCACACACAAGGCCAACAGGGACAGCTGCTTTTATGGGGTGACCCTAGCTAAATTCCTTCACTACTGTGGTTTTCAGATACCTTACCTACAGAATGAGTGACCACCTCTGACTTTGATGTTATTTACTGCAGTGTGGAATTAAGTGTCTAACAACTACGCTACTCTATAATTTTCTCTTCAAAATCATGACACTGCTAATGATTCCCCAATATCACTTCCTCCATTCTTCGTTAGTGAAAGAACTCCAGTTTTTAGCTGAATAACTATCCTTAAGTAAAAGACTAAATTTCTCAAGGTGTGAGAAATGCTACCATGTTCCATCCAATGAGATTCAACAATAAAAACCATGGGGGATTTCAAGGATCTCTAACTGAAAAGGAAGAGGATGATGAGATAAAGAAATCTCTCCCTTCGAGTTGCTTAGATTATAATTTAAGTGATAAAACAACACTAACAAGTGCAAGATAAAGACAGAGTGCCTTTGTCTTTCATCAGTTGGTCCAGATGCATGATTTAATCTTCTGGTGGGAAGAAAGCAATTTGAAATATTTTAATCTATTTATCCAATACACACTGAATATCCATTATATTTCAGATCCTGCTGAAGAAATGAAATGCAACATTTTATCTCCATATTTGGTCCTAACCCAACGAACAACACTGTGTTGACCTAACATTTAAAAACTCATTTTACACATTGAAGTACAGACTTTCAACTTCAGAATAACAAAAGGAATGGTGACATGGACTCTGTATTTCTACTTGAAAATCTCTTGTAGAAATTGAATGACATCCCTGGTTTCAGGGAAGGCCTTACCTTTTTAAGTAAGGCCTCATTTCAAAGTGGTGGTGTTCTCCAGCTTCCTGCAGTGGGCCACCGAGGCTCACTGCTCTCACATCAAGCTACTTTACCCAGTCTTATCACCGGGAGCCCGGCTCTGTTCAGGCCTTGGGAGTACGAGCCCTGCCCTAGAAGCTGGAAAGCAAAGGGGGGCATATGTAACCTTCATCATCAAAACATTTATTGAGCATTTATATATTAGAAAAATAAATATTAAACATAGTAAGCTATAAAATCTACTTTGAGCCCCTGTGTCGGAACTTGGTGATGATGGAGAATGAAGAAAGGGCAAGAGAGAGAAGAGATGAAGAGGAGCTCTTCAAGCAACAGCAAAATCCTATTTCAGCCTTACTACATAAGGAGTGTAAGCAGTATGTGCTGTGAACATATAGAAATATAACAAGGGCAGAGAGTAGCAAAATGGGGAGAGGTAGAATTCTTCTTGTTTTTTCATTTGATTGTCTGGAACATCGATGTGATGGTGGACCTCTTGCAGCCATCATGGGCATGGAGCAAGACCACATCCTAGAAAGATGGGTCAGGGACATGGAAGGAGTCAGAGTCCCTTGGTAACATCCTGAAACAGCCACAACTAGTGATATGTGACAGAATAAAACTTTGAGGATAGAAAGAGCTGTTTTGTGTTTTCTGTCTCATGAAGAAAACTCAGAGCCTTGTCAACACCAGACTGAGAATTGTGTCCTACCTGATATATCAATGAAGACTCCTTGAATAACCAGTACCCTAAAATACAAGATAACTATTTAAAACAATAAGGACATTCTGTTATCTCATTTAACAAAGAGTTCAGAGCAGCTGCATAGGTGATACCACCATGGGCTCAGGTTCTTTATCAGTGTGTTGACATTTGTCCTTAGCATGAATCTTCATGCAAGTATTCTAAGCATCCTATCCTTGTCTACAAAATTAAAAAAAAAAAGATTGTATAGCCTTTATATTGTTGTTCTCTAAGAGAGGGCAAACTTTCCCTAAAGATCCCAACAAAAAGCTACTATCCATGTTTCATTTTTTGGAACTGCATCCTATACTCATCCCCAAGCCAGCCACTGACCTAGAGGATAGAATTATTACAATTGGCTCAAACTAATTAAAATGCATTCTTGGGAGGATAAAAAGGTAAGGGCTACCAGGGATGCCAGTATCATAAAAAATTAAGGTCTTCTAAGAAGGAACAAGGAGCATTGGACCCTCCTGACCTTGAATCATTAATTTTTCCACTCTGTGCCTCAATTTTCTTATCTTTAAAATAAGAATTATGAATAAGAAAATCTTTAGGGTCCTCCATCTGATTCCAGGTGTCCTGTGCTAAGTTGATCCCTAACTAACTGATATGTAGATATCACAGTAGCATCGACAGTAACCTAAGAAGATCCAGAAAGGACTCATGGAGATTGTAAAGCTATTTGTCCTTGGTCACATCAGCCTCCTCCTCCAGAGGGCCCCTTTATAATAAAAAAAATAAACAAACAAACAAAAAACTCTGTTTCCCTTTCAGGTCTTTGGCCTTTCCAAGAGGATGCTGATGCCATCAATGACCAAATCTCATCCATCCATTGGTCAGTTGTTTATTTGCTACTGGAGAAGGATCTATAATGTCCTGAGCTCTGGGTTGAGCCTCTACTCTGCTCTACCATCACCCAAGGATAAAGTGAGGAAGGCTGTGAGATATGGAGCAGAGAGTGGATGTAAGAATAAAACACAGGTTCCAGTTCTGCTTCTGCCAGCTAGTAAAATTCTAGTTCACAACTCTCTGCTCTCAGGAAGCTTACCAGACTCTTCCAGCTGCAGGGTTGATCTGGGCATGTATATCCCAGGTCATCTGCCAGAACAGGGAGCCACAGAACACACAGTGCATTTTTCAAAGCATCAAGATATTCGAAGGGTTAGTAGAGAAGGTGAGTTGGGGAATGAAACTTATCAGTGGTTTAAAACATTAATTTAGGTTGAATTAACCACAGACATAAGAAAAAGCAAATATAGTGTCGAATTTTAAAAAAAATTTTCTAAGAAATGCTAATCTCTGAGTTACGACCCACAGATCCTTTAGAAAGTAATAGTCATCTTCTTAGGTGCTGTGGAAACAGTGGAGGAGATTCTGAGCACCCATTCATTTGAACCCCTGGTTCTGCCACTTACCAGCTTGATAGTTCAACATCATTAAAATCCCATTAAAGGAAATCTCATTGTTAAATAGAAGAGTGAATGTACTTCACTGTTTCAGTGTAATGGTCAGAAACAATAATTTCTGGAAATGCTTAGCATGGAGATTCCAATATTTATTTTTATGATGGAATAAATGCTTACTATCAAAAAGTAACAAGTAGCTAATATGTGTTAAGCACCTACTGTATGCCAAACACTGCAGAAGGTATTAGGGCGATTAGTGTCCTTCAGTTAAATGCCTACTTCCTGCCAAGCATTAAGTCATTGATTTCACACACTTCTTCACTTAATCAAAGACCAAATGTGATCCTTGCCTTTCATTGTGAGATGGTAGCTGAGAGCACAAAATGCTTGTTGCTTGGAACTCAATTTCATTGAATTATCATGGTTCTGACAATTTTTGTGCTGACCCACTTGTCTTCTTTTAAAACCCAGTCCCTTTAGTTTAGAACAATGTACCCTGTAAGTTTTTAGGAGATATCTTGTCAACTACAAAATAAAGGGTCTCAAGAGAACACCACAGACTGAAAATTAACCAAAATTCCTCTCCTCTAATGTACTTCACCATGGCCTCCTGGGAGGTGGTAAAGGAAATATATTGCGTTTTGATTCTGGGTCACACCACAGGCACAGCTGGAACTCTGGCTACACCCTTTACCAGCTAAATAACCTCGGGCAAGCTCTTGACCTCTCCCAGTTCCATTTTTTTTTTATTTGTAAAAAACCGGTTTCTTCCTCATAGGATTGAATGGTTGTTTCTTATGTTAAACAGGACAAAAATAGTTCCAACCTCATAAACTGAATGAGGTAGTGCATCTAAGCCTTTAGCACATTGCCCAGGACATAGAAAGTATAAAATAAGAAAACTAGTGACTGTTACGATAATAATTATTATTAGCTCCTTACTGCCCTGTGTAACCATGTGCTTGAGCTAGCACACTGGTTCATTTTGTATTGTGGATGATTCATTTCCTGTCCTATTCTGTGGAATAAATATGAGAAAATCAGTGAGAGTTAGTGAGACATGGAAGCAAATTAACCCTCAGACAGAATAACCTATCTTTAGGGATAACAGAACCACCCCTCGCTGAGCAGATATTGTGTGCTCATTTTTTGGTTCTGTTCTTTCTTTGTTTTGTGTGCTGTGATTTAACCCAGGCCTTTCCTTGAGCTACTCTTTTGTTTTTTATTATTATTTTTTATAGAAGGTCTCACCAAGTCACTAAATTGCCCAATCTGGATTTGAATTTGCAATCCTCCTGCTTCCAGTTCTTGAGTTCTAGGATTCCAAGTGTGAACAACCATGCCCAGCTTGTGTTGGCCCCTTCATGCACCTCTCCCAAGGAAGTCTTTCAGACTACTGCTGTGTATAACTCCCCAAGAACCCCCTTATTCTTCCTCTAGAATCTAGAGGGGCACATTTTCCTCCCAGTCTCAGTAAAAGTGTTCTGCATTTGATGTTTCCCAGGATAGCTGACATCTAATAGAGTAACATCATTTTATATGATCATTCCTTACCCACATTTAAGCCCATTCTAATTTCTTTTCATGATGTTTGCATGTGAACCTTTCCCATTTTCAGTACAAGCATGCAA
Source organism: Hydrochoerus hydrochaeris (assembly GCA_004027455.1). NCBI lineage: Eukaryota > Metazoa > Chordata > Mammalia > Rodentia > Hydrochaeridae > Hydrochoerus > Hydrochoerus hydrochaeris. The sequence goes on along the minus strand of PVLA01006158.1, from coordinate 16,030 downwards.
AGTGCTCTTTAGCTTATTAGGGAATATGTCAGATATTTTTAGTACTGTAACTCTTCAGAGACACAAAATACTCCTCCTTCAAAAACAGAAAAACAGATCACATATTTGTTCCAAAGGCCCTTCAAAATTGAGGAAAAAGCTACTGCAAAAAAGTTCATGATTCTGGGTTCTTATCAAAGTGAGTTGATGTTGAATAACTTCCAGGGCCTCAATTCCATTTTCTCTTTTAAAATGTTAACCCTTTTCCTCTTCTAAATAGAGGATACTGGTTCCCATGATCTTAAATTTGCTTCATTTATCCATAAGCAAGTAGCTACTGAACTCTTGATACATGCATGCCAGGTACTAGGAAACCACAGTGACTTTAACAAGGTCTTGCGCTCACAGAATTTATGTTGTAATCATGAAGACAACAGACAAATAACTGGACAATGAGAAAAACAGTGAAAGTGCCTTGGTTAGAGGAAGAGGAAACCCCTCTTGGTAGAATGGTCAGAGAAGATCCCTAAGGAGGCAACAGTTGGCCTGAGAATTGCATGAAGAGTCAGCCATGGGCATTCTAAGGTAAGAAGGTAGAGGGAATAGTTATGAAAGAGAATTGTCACTGGAGAATTAGTCTGGGTCTGTAACATAGGAGCCACTGAGCCAGCACACAGGAAAGGCTGTCATTCTGTATACTCTGATACCATAGACACCCTGTAGAAACATTAATGAGTGCCTACTGCTCTGTGAGGCTCCTGAGCCTCTAAGTCTAATCAGTGCTCCAAACTAAGTGTCAGAGGCAAGGAGAGGAATGTATGCTGACCTTTGGGAGCCACGGTGACAATGATAAATGAAGAGGGAGTTGGATGCTCGCCCTTGACTAAAAGAGGAAACGGACTGACTGAGACCTGGGGCTCCTGTTCTGAAGCTTAAGTTTCACCCACTGTGCAGTTTCTCCAGTGGTTTGTTCCTGCAGGGCAAGGCAGAAATTTGGATCGAAGGATGGTCCTACTGACCTTACAGGCTACTCAGCTTTCAAGCCAGACCTCGGAGCTCGCAATATGTAGGCATGACATTTTCTTGGGGTAGGCTGGTCTGGTGGGTGCAAGAGTGACTGTGCTGGCAATCAGAACTCAGGGATCACAGTGGCAGCAGTACCCACAGGAGTCAGGTTTTAACAGAAACCCTGAGCACCTGCTGAGGGAACTCCTCACACACAGTATCCACTTAACCCTCAGGGAAAGCACCACCATATTCCTGGCAGACAAGGCTACAAGAGGTTATGCAACTTGCTAAGATCACCCACTGGCAGAATTGGGATTCTAACTAGGTCACACTAATTTCCAGTTGCCATTTCACTCTCAAGCAACTCATCAGTTATACAGGGACAGTGATCAGAGGTACCATCCTCCTCATATGGTCAGTGGGAAACTCCAATGGGATGAAAAAATGCATTGTAAAGAGCAATGAGTTCTTCCAGGGTCTGCTGGTGCCAGCGCAGTTCCCAGGGGCACTGCTGTCTGCAGTTTCCCATCTGCCCCAATCACACATCGGTTTCCGTATTTGCCATCCTCCCACTCCTATAGGGAACACCCACCCGGAACCCTACTTCAGCCACCTCGGAAATCCTTGCTGTTCTGCCCCTTGGGGTGGCGGCAGTAGCTATGGCTGCTCTTCCCCAGGCCTTGCTAGAGAAGTCTTGGCTCTTGGCCAGCAGGGTGGGGAGAGTGCATGGAAAATCTGAGATGTTTTCTTTCTTGGGAACAAAGCCAAACTTCAGCTCACTGGAATTTTATAAATTATGCACCCAGAGACAGTTTCAATTACAAAGAAGCGGGTGTGTATGGGGTGCAGAGGGGGAGTCCTCTTACTGTTTGCTTAGTGAGCTGGATAGACTGAGCCAGAACCAAACTTTACATATTTGGCCTGACTCTCTGTGTTTGCAAAACAGCCCCATGTTCCAAGAGCCAGCCCAGGAGGCCACAAAATAGGCAGGATTTCTCGGAGGCCTCTCTCTGGCCTACTTGTGATTCTCTTGGTCCTGTCTGAGTCAGTGGCTTGGTTTCACGGACCTGGAACTCCAGAGAGCTAAAAGAGAGACAGACCACTGAGATATCTCTCTGCTCAGGTCTGTCTTGCTCCCTGTGTCTTCCATCCCATGAAGCCCAGTTGTTAGGAGAGCTGACCAGAGAACAATACCTCCAGGAAACCCTGGCCCTGAAGTGAGTCAGCGTCTCTCCAAGGGGCGCCCACAGCACCTGGCCTGTGTAACATTTTACTACTGACTGAGCCATGAGCTAGTCTTCCACAGAGTCCTAGAGGGCAGAGACCCTGTCAGCTTTGCTCACGGAGGTAGCCTCTCTGTGGTATTTGAGTGAAGAAATCACTGAACACTACCTCTGGCCTTCAGTGAGCTATCCTAGGGAATTTCCCCCTTGAGATCCAGAATTCTTTTAAAAACTCTCTTCTACTAAACAGAATGGCACCTGGCTGTTGTGCTTCTTTTGTGCTACGTTTTGGTCCCATCTGACTGTCTAGCCTCACTCTTCTCAACCTCCCGCTAAATGCCAAGTGCAGAATGAAGAGCTTCTGTCCTGGCGTTTTGGTTTTCGTGCATCTTGCCTCAGCACCTCACCTCAGCACAAGTCCTTTTCTCTCCTAGTGAGAGCCTTGAAGAATCAGTTCAATGTCCTCTCACCCACCAGTCCCCCGAAGCCTACTCCACATTTCCCCTCCTCCACAGTTAGACACTTGTTATCTCAGATCCCATAAAAATCCTGCTGTGCTTATCTCTGGGCTTCTCACACTGGCTCCAAAGATTGATTTATGTAACTGTCCCCGCCCAGACTCCAGGCTACTGAGGATAGGAAACCTGTCCTCATCCTCTCCATCCCTAGTCTGACACCTAGCAGCTGTTCCTCACATGCCTGTTGAATTAATTCATTAACATACAGAAGGTAATAATAGCCTGTGATGTCATGGAGTAGAGCGTGAAAAAGATACCAGACAACACTTATAAGCAAAGAGGAAGAGGCAACTGCTGACGTGAGGTACAGCACAAAAGGCAGAATGGGGAATGACCACAGAGCAGCAGGGGAAGGGAGGAGTCTAGACTTTGAAACTCATGAATCAGACTATGTGGACTACTCCTGCGTTTAGGAAAATGTCTAAACATTTTAACAGAGATTGTGCGGTCCCATGAACTAACCCAACCCTCAAACTTTGTAAAAAGGAAAACTGAGTCACAGCGTGACTTTACAGACAAGTCATCATCTCAATATTTTTATTCAGAACAGTGTGTGTACATTGAAAATTTTTAAATTCTAAAACATTTTAGCAAATCATTTGTAATATTTTTACTTCAAATCCATTTGCCTTTGGTTTGGAAATCTTAGTGCGAACTTCCAGAGCTTTTTTCTTGTGTGGCCCAGGTCCTGGGAGACTACCTTTATATAACACAACTGAGCTTTTTGTTTTTGTTTTTGCCTTGATGACCCATTTAAACGCTGCCCTATTTTACTGTAGGAACCTATTCTTAGGTTGTTTATCTTTTAAATTCCTACTAGCCCTTAATCTTGCATCCTTCAAATGCAGTCTCCTGAGATCTGGAGGGAAAAGAGTGAGCTAGCTGCCAAGGTCCCTCTGCATGCCAGCCAGGGGGGTCAGCGGTGCCTCGGACATGTATCTGCCCTCCCAGAACTTACAGATGAGTGAGCATAGGGGTCCATTCAGTACCAGGTAATGATTTTTGAGCCAGAAACTGCATTAACCACTTTGCCTCTTACTCCCCTCTGAATCATAAACAGTAAATATTATTTCCTCATCTTATAAATGAGAAACCAGCCCCTGAGAGACCAAAGAATCCCCCCAGTCTGGCACCCAGCTAGCTCCAGAGTAGGAATTTGCACACAGCAATGTTTCCACCCCCGCAGCAATGGTGACAAACCAATGGCACATGTGCTGCAGCGGGCTGTTTGCTATCACTGAAAGCTCCAGATTGTGAGCTAACTGTGGAAATATGGTGAGTGTTTAAAGTTTTTTGAAAATTGACTACAGTGAAAGACACATTGTCATTAATGCCCCTGCAAATAGTCCCCCTTGCTTCCAAAAGTTATTCTATCATTCTTACTGCTTTCTGAAGCAGGCCTGGAAGTCCTCCTTTGTGAGTATCTTCAGTTGCACTGTTGTGGCTGCCTCGACGTCCTGAATCAAATGTGAAACCTTTACCTTTCATAGTTATCTTGCACTTAGGGAAAAGCCAGAAGTCACACAGCGCCAGCTCCAGTGAATTAGCTGGATGAGGACACTATAGTATTTTCAGTGCCTGCCTTTCATTAGATGGCACTCAGCAGCTTCACTCACCTTATTTTTGGTCGCACCTTGTAAAGACAGAAAAAAGACTTCATAATTGGCTTAAAAAGTGGCAAGAGCATATGAACAGTGAGGGTGGAGGGTGGAGGGTAGGGAGTGGGCTGCGGTGGGCCAGTTCCTGGCTGACACCAGTGATTTCCTTAAAGAGGAAGTGGGCAGGGCTCTTGAGGAATGCAGGGTGCGGTGTCCTGCTGGGAGGGGCTCCATGCTGAAATAATGCCGGTGTCTGCCGCATGACCACGCCAGGGCTGGTGCTCGTCCGGTTAGGCCTCTTAGCAGCACTGTGGCCCGTCTCTGGGTCAGGCCCACAAACACTCACCAATGGCTGTATATTTGATAGCCCCTTGTTTGCATGCCAGGCACTTTTGCATGACTTTATCCTTCATATGAACCCCCCACAAGGCTGGTCATAGTGGTACAGGCCTGCAATCCCAGGCATGGATTGGGAAGCTGAGGAGAAAAGATCAATGTGAGTTCGAGGGCAGCCTGGGCTACATAGTGAGTTCAAGGTCAGCCTAAACTACATAACAAAACCCTGTATTTAAAATAAAGTCCCCAGGAAAATAATTCAATTCAGTTTTATAGTGGGGGGTCATCAGAGATGTCCAAAGAAGCTAAAGAATTTGTTTGGGGTCTGGTAGTTAAGCAACAGAGCCTATAACCCAGCACTGCCTAGGTGCAAAGCCTTCCCTGTACCCACTGCTTCCGGCTTAGAAAAGGCAATGAGAGCATCAGACTATTCAGGTTATTATGTACAACTCCAGGAAGATCAATAAGAAAGAGCCTCATACATTGTCTTTATTTTCTTTTTTGTTTTTTGTTTTTTGTTGTTGTTGTTTACTGAACACATTTATTTAGGTATATATAATGCATATTTTATTTCTTTATTAGTATATGTTTGCAGTACATAAGGATTACATGGGGAGTCGGTGCATGTAAATAAGACATCTTGATTCTTCTTTTCCCCTTCTTTTGTGCCCTACCCCTCCCTTCTCTCCTTGCTCCTCTTGGTCCCCTTCCCATTTGTAAAAGTTCTCTTCATTTTTTTTTCAGATCTTTTTTCCCTCTCTTCCTTCCTTCCTTCCTTCCTTCCTTCCTTCCTTCCTTCCTTCCTTCTCTTGTTCCCCTTGCCATTTGAAAATATCTCCCTACTTCCCATTTCTATCTTTTATTTTGTTCTTTATTTATAGTTTGGGTTTTTCACATAAGAGAAATCATGCAATATTTAAACTTGTGTGTTTAACTGATTTCACTTAACATTATGGTCCCAAGGTGCATCCATTTATCTATAAATGCCTCAATTTTATCTTTTTATGGCATAGTAGTATGCCAGTGTGTGTAAACACTGTACTTTCTTTAGCCATTCATCTGTTGATGGACTTATAGGTTATTTCTAATATTTAGCTATTATGAATTGTGCTGCTGTAAACTTGGGTTTATGTATTACCATAATATGATGACCTTAACTCTTTTAGAAAAATACCTAGAAGGGGAATAACTGAGACAAATAAAGTTTCTAGTTTTAGTTTTTCTGAAGAATTTCCATAGAAGTTGTAGTAGTTTAGGCTCTCATTAACAGTGTAAAAGGATTCCTTTCTCTCTATAGCCTCACCAGCATTTTTATTATTTGATTTTTCAATGATAGCTATTCTTTTTGGAGTAAGATGGAATCCAGTGTTTTAATTTGCATTTCTCTAATGACCAGCAGAACACTTTTTAGTGTATTTGCTGGCCATTGGGATTTCTTCTGAGAAGTACCTATTCATTTCAGTTGTCTGCTTTGTGATTGAGTCTTCTATTTTTGGGAGAGGTCTAGTTTTTTTAGTCATTTATGTAGTCTAGTTCTTAGAAAGTTGTTATATTCTTAGTATATTCAAGTTGAGGAATAGCGGACAAATTTTTTTCCATTCTGTAGATTGTCTCTTTACTCTGTCAGTTGCAGCTTTTTAACTTGCTATGATCCCATTTGTTGATTCCTGGTGTTATTTCTTGCGCTATTGAGGTTCTGTTCAGACAGTCTTTGCCTATACCTATGTCTTCAAGAATTTTACCTATTTTACTTTCCAACAAATTAAGTGTTTCTGTGGGTCTCAGAAATTGTGCTCAGCAGAGAAGGGGTCATCCTAAGGCAGGAGCTTGTGGAACCATATGAAAGAGTTTCAGTCTCTAAAAAGGATAACAAGAATGGTTCCAGGAGACTGGGCCAGAGAGCTCTCCTGGTACATTTGAGCCAAGCAGGAGAGCCCTTCCAGCTGTCATCACCAGCCACAAAACACTACTGTCCCATGTGTGGTGTGAGACAAAGTCAACTTACCCAGTGGCATCAATGACCCAAATCATTCTAGACTGAATAAAAGATACACAGTCTTAGTTTACATAACAAAACCCAGCAGCAATAACAATACCAGCAGGAATGATCCAAGATGGGAGCCTGAAGAGAATGCTATCAGAAACGTTAGAGAGAGCAGGAAAAAGGCTGACTGAAAAAGACTGGTTCTACCTGTCCAGACCCAGCTTCATATTCCAAGCAAACTATGTGTTCTTGGGAGAGTGGAGATGGAGCTCAGAGAGAGAGGGATTGGGATGCAGAGAAAGAGCAATTAAAATGATGAATTTGACTCCACCAGTTAGTGCTGCATGAACACATGGCCCCATGTGAATGTGGGAATACTGTCACTGAGATGAGTCCCCTGGGATCTCTCTAGAGGGAGCATCACATGAATTAAAGATGACCATTATAGTTGGAGGTATTTTTCAACCACTGTGACCTCTAAAAGCATGCTATTCAATTTTTCTGGTGCTCAATGAGCACCTGAATGTTACAAAATAAGATTTCTGGTACTCCAGCAGCCATCATGGAGACTTCTGACCTGTAACCAGCTCAGGTCCTGGAGGCAGCAACCGGCCTCACCCTCAGGCACATTCCAGCCACCACCAGGGAGCCAGGGCAGGCTGGGAAAAGCAGCAGCCAGCTTGGCACCAGCACACCCAATGGCCACCATCCAATACCCCTACTCAGCACTGACCAGGAGAACCAAACAGTCATGCTTCAGAGAAACTGTAGCCAACACAAGAAGTGTCTGGAGCCCACTATGCTACCCACTTGTCTTGAAGAACCCAGGAATATGTCAAGATGCAGAAGCAAAAGACAGTCTCTGGCCTCTAAAATAAGCAGAGTAAGCCAAGAAGATGAAAACTTGGGAGAGATGGAGAGTTGCACACCTGAAATCTCTGAAGTGATGGCAACTGAAGTAAAGAAACAACTTCATGAAGCTATAAAAGAAATTAGAACAGAAATACTATCTCAAGAAAAAGAAGAAATGAAAAACATAGTAAAAGAATTGCTAAGCACCTCCAAAGAAGACATAGATTTAAAAAAAAAAAAAAAAAAGAGGAGCACAGGAAAATGAGGGAAACCTGGAATGAACAATATAAAAAAAAAAGATTTAGAACACATGAAACAGATTCAAAGAGATATTCAGGAAATTAAAAACTTCACTGAAAGCTGATAAAACTGCTTGAAAAAAACTGAAGATAGACTTTCAAACTTTGAAGACAAGTTTGCAACTTGCAATAGCAAAAGGAAAGATCTCTCAAAAACAACAAGTAACCAGGAAAAAAATTCAACAGCTGCAAGATGACATGAAGAAAATAGATAATAGATGTCCGTGAAAAAGCAGGGGTCAACACAAATGACATTAAAATACTATTTACAGAAGTAATAGCAGAAAACTTCCCAAGCATGGGGAAAGGATGTGACATACAGATAAGTGAGGCATACGGAACTCTAACTAGCCATAACCAAAATAAATCTACACCCAGACATACAATAATCAAAATGCCAGAAATTTAACACAAGAACAGAATATTAAAAGCTGTTAGAGAAAAGAAACAGCTCACCTATAAAGAAAAACCTATCAGAATCATGACAGTTTCTCAACACAAACCATCAAGTCAAGAAAAGGCTGGAGTGAAGAATTTCAAGTCCTAAAAGAAAACAACCTCCAACCCAGATTGTTGTACCCTGCAAGACTATCTTTCAAAATTAATAGAGAAACAAGATACTTCCATGACAAAGAATAACTGAAGGAATTCATGACCACCAAACCAGCCCTACAAAGAATACTGAAGGACATTCTAGAGAGCGATAAAAATGACCATGGTTCTAGGAACAACAGCAGAGGGAGACTGCCATGGGCAGGCAACTGAATGGAGGAGAAAAGTAGGGAGCCAACAGCAGGAAAATAGCATGGCAGAGATGAGCCAGTGCATCTTGGCCATAACCATTAATATAGATGACCTCAGTTCACCAATAAAAAGAAACTCAGGTAGAGTGCATCAGGAGACAGGATCTATCAATATACCTTATACAAGAAACACATTTAATTTGAAAGCAAATTCATAGACTGAAAGTCAAAGGAGAGAGAACAATTCTCTATGTGCCAGGAAACCAGAAAAAAAGTATGGTAGCTTGCCCATCAACTGCAGAATGGATAAGAAAGACAGGGCATTTTTATACAATGGAAAGCTACTCAGCTATAAAGAAAGATAACCTCAAGGCTCTTGTAGGTAAATGGATACAACTTGAGATCATGCTCATGGATGAACCAGTATAATCTCATACCAGAACATGGATGATCATGCACCATGGAGTCACATGGGTGAACATCATGTTATCTCCCTAGTATAAAAAACTATAGTAGTGGGATCCACTACTATAAAAAAGTTTTGAAAGTTTTGAAAGGGGAGAAAATATTTAAAAAGGGAAGGTAAGTGGCCATTGTTTGAAAGTTTTGAAAGGGGAGAAAATATTTTAAAAGGGAAGGTAAGTGGCCATTGTTAATTTATTATCATGTTTTGAAACCCATATTTTCTTCATTGTTCTGTTTAGTTTGTTTTTATTCTGTTTTGTTTTGTTTGATTTTATTATGCCTGATAGTATGGGCAGTTATTTTGAAGATAACAAGCAGCATTACGGTAGACATTATTGATTTCCTTTTATCTAGTTTCGAAGTCCTGTGCAACATCCATTGTTTTGTTTTGATTGATTCTATTCTGTTTTATTTTATTTTATTTTATTTTATTCTATTCAAAATAAAAAAAAAAGAATTCTATGTGGGACTAAGTAGAATTCTGCAGTCGCTTTCCTAATGCAGAGTCATGGCGGATTTTGGCTCCATAAGGTTTTAATCTTTTGTGCTGACTTTGGATTTATTCCTACTTCGCTAAGACGCCACTGCCTGCTGCTTGACAGTGTGGGGCATCTTCTGAAGTCCCAGAGCCCAGCGGATGAAGGCATGAACTGATACATGACTTTTGAAAAGTGATTTTATTTCTAAAATAAAGATAGTTAAATTCCTCACCACTAGCAATTATGGTGTTGTGGGATAACACAACTAGGGAACATTTTTTTCGGAGGCGTCTCAGGAAAAAAGTACATTTTCTTTTCCCTACTGCTTCCTCCTTTGTCCCTTTACCAGAAAAAAACTCAAGCTTCTCTTGCACCAAGGGAGAGATTTTGATCCTTTGCCTTCTAAAACCTAGTCCAGTTTGAAAATGAACAGGGCTAGTACAAGATGGAAGTAGACACTGTCTTCTTTTTATAATTTAAATGTATTTTTACTGATACATAAAAACATAAAAATTGTACTTGATTATTTAAAGTAATATACGATTTATGGTATAAAGTCATAACTATTTATGGGACACCAAGTGAGTTTTCAATGCGTGTGTATATTGTGTAATGTTTGAATAAGGTCAGGCCTGTCAGTCTCCTCACTTATCATTTCTTTGTGATAAAAACATTTGAAGCCCTCTCTTCTGGCCTCTTGAAATAGCAATAGTCACCATTGTCTAAAGTCGCCCTGCCATGCAACAGTGCACCAGAATTTCTTACTCCGGTCTAACTATAACTTGGCACCCACTGACCAACCTCTCCACATCGCTGCCTTGTTTGCCCCTTCCCCTACCTTTGATAACCACCATCTTTTTATGAGATCAAAACCGGACATGTTCCATGAATGAAGGAGATTATACAGTAGCTGTCTTTCCGTGCCTGGCTTATGTCACTTAATGATCTCTGTTTCTGTCTATGTTGTTACAGATACAGGATTTCATCATTTTTATGACTGGATTGTCTTCCACTGTATGTATGTGCCACATTTTCTTTATCCATTCAGTGGATTGGCACTTAGGTTATTTCTGTTTCTTGGTTATTGTGAATACACATGGTAATGCAGATGTCTCTTCAGCAGGCAGATTTCATTTCCTTTGGGTAAATGCCCTCCAGTGGAATTGCTTGATCATATTGTAGTTCAATTTTTATTTTTTTTAGTAACTTCCATACCATTTTCCGTAATTAGCCATGGCAATTTATGATGGATATAGATTCTTTTTTAAAAAGTAATTGTGTTGGTATTCTTTTGATATGCATAATAATCACATTCATCACAGGGAATTTGTACCTATACTTAATTTATCTTTACTTTTCTCCATTCCTTTCCCCTCCCTTCTGCCCTTCTTCCCTTCCTTATTTGTAAAAGCTTTATTTCCATTTTTGTCCTTCTATTCTCTTTTCCTTTTCCCTTTCTTCCCTTCCGTTACCCTCCTCCCTTGTTCCTCTTCCCATTTGAACATTTTCTTCCTAGTTCCCAATATCTATCATGCATTTTGGTCCTTATTTATTCTTTTGGTTTTTCACACAAGAGAAACAAGGCAATATTTAAACATGTGTGTCCAATTTGTTTTATTTAAAAGTATGGTCTCAAAATACAACAATTTACCTAAAAATGTCTTGTTTATCCTTATTTATGGCAGAGTAGTACTCCATTACATACAAAAGCCACATTTTCTTTATTCATTCATCCATTGATAGGCATCTGGGCTGTTCCCAAGACTTAACTATTACAAACTGTGCTGCTATAAACATGGGTGTGTATTTACTGCTGTGGCACAATGCTTTTAACTCTTTAGGGAAGATAACAAGAAGGAGAATAGTTGGGTCAAATGGAACTTTTAGTTTTAGTTTTTCAAGTAATGACCATACTGATTTCCATATTGATTGTACCAATTTACATTCCCAGTTCCAGTGGAAAAGGGTTTCCTTTTTCCTCACAGCCTTACCTGCATTTGTTATTGGTTGATTTCTTCATGAAAGCCCTATTCTTTCTGGAGTGAGGTAGAATCTCAGTGTTGTTTTAATTTACATTTCTTGAATGACCAGTGATGTTGAACATTATATATCTTACTTTTATTTTATATATATATATATATATATATATATATAGAGAGAGAGAGAGAGAGAGAGAGAGAGAGAGAGAGATTTCCTGTAGAAAATGAATAGCAGGAAGAGAGAAATAGGAGTCCCCACCCTTCTCCCCTGCAGCTTCTCACAGAGTCCTAACCTTGGGTGGGAGGTGACTTCCAGACATCTCTGAAGAATGGACACTAAGTGGAGTGAGTGGTCTTGTGTCATGGACAGGGTTCCTGTGGTCAAGCCTGTATCAAGAGAGGGCTTAAGGTCTTCAAGGAAGAACTAGACCAGAGCAGTTGAAATTCCTTTATTAGAAACAGTGTCAGGCAAATGACAGATCACATACCAGACACCACCAAGGAAGCCAAGAAAACAATGCAACAGTGGAGCTTTCATGAAGCATCACCTATGTGTTCCCAGAACCAAGAATCTTGAGCAGACAGTGGGTGGGAGGGAGGGAGTCCCAATAATAACTAATGTTGGATCTCTCCTCTACCTAAGGAATGAGAGCAGGGTACTCAGGCTGTTTAATTTTTATTATAAAAGTGAATAAACAGGTTGTTTCTTAAAGCCTTCATAGCTTGTTCTTCAGTGTTATTATTCTGCCTAATGTTAACAAAGGTTACTCCATCTATATTTCCCTGAGCAAAAGTGCCTGCCTCTGATAGCTGTTGTCCTTGGTGCCATGGATTGAAAGACTCACGGCCTTTGACCTTATTTCCACTTGAGACCTGCTCCACAGCACACTTCTGTGATGTTTCCCATTATCTATTTCAACCTGGTAGACAACTGCGTTTCTTTAAATAACAACTTGTCAAGACATTATATATGTGCACCAATTCCCCAAAACAAATGAATTGTTATATATCATAAACATATACCAATAAAAATAAACTAATAAATAAATAACAACATTGTAACTCCACAGATGACTGTAAGTAGCTGGCCTGTGTGATTTCTGGTGCATATTACATGCTCAGTAATTTTTACTGGAAATAAAATACAAAAAGTCAAGTGAATTAAGCTGCATTTTTCTTTAATTAATTAGTGAATTTTATGTTAGCAGGCTACATTAATAGATGCAATTTTTTTTTTTTTTTTTGTACCAGGGTTCAAACTCACAACCCTGCGCTTGCCAAGCAGGTGCTTATGCCGCTGAGCTAAATCCCCGGCCCTAATAGATTTAATTTTTAGAGAAGTCTTAGGCCTACAGAACAACTGAGCAGAATAGAGAGGGATTTCCCATACACTCCTTTCCAGCCCCACCCCGTCTCACTCCTACCACGTCTACAGTTTTCCCTACTATTATCTAGCATTAGTGCAGGACATTTGTTATAATTGCTCAATCAACATTGAGATACTATTATTAAAGACTACAGTTTACAGTAGGATTCTCTCTTTGTGTTGTATACTTATATGAGTTTTTACCAACTACATAATATCATGTACAAGATACAACCAAAAACATGAATACATAAATTTTTTTAAATGTGTTATACAGTACAAGATACATTGCCACTACACCCCCTCGCTTTGAGCATACTTACCCCATTGCTTTTGCCCTTTTTTTCCCTCTCACACTCTCTTTTTATTTTTCTTTTCTTGATACAGGTTCTCACTATGTAGTTTTGGTTGGTCCTGAACTCACTATGTAACCCAGGCTAACCTCGAACTCACAGCAATCCTCCTGCATCAGCCTTAAAAATCCTCTGTGCTTGTGCCACTATCCCCAGCCCTGCACTCTGCCTGTTCATGTCCAATCCCCATTTTGTTCACCCACTAACTTTTTTGTCTCTATAGTTTTGTCTTTTGCAGAATATCATGTAGTTGGAATCATACACTGTTTAGCCTTTTTAGACTCATGGAAACACAAACTTAAGATTCTCCCATGCCCTTTTATGTCCTGACAGCTCATTTCTTGTTGTCATTGAACAATATTCCATTGTCTAGATCTACCATGGTTTATTTATCCATTTACCTCCTGAGGAATATAATAAATAAAACTGCCATAAAAATTTAAGTGCAGATTTTATATGAACATAAATTTTCAACTCATTTGAGTAAATATTCAGGAGCATGAATGCAGAGTGTCTGGTAAAGACCGTGTTTAACTCTACAAAGCCTAGTTTTTTTTAAAAAAAAAACTTTCTAGTAGTAGTTGCTCATAAAATAAAGGAAGTTTAGTAAGTTATGCGAAAGCAAAGCCCACTTTTACTGGTCCCAAGCAAACAGTTCAAGATTCAAAATTCATTCCCACATTCTAAGTATACTTGGATCTAACAACTAATATGCTGTATACAGTAATTGCCCCTGTGATTTCATTTTGGCCTTTTTAATTTAACTTCCAGGACAGACTGTTCTGAAAATGTGTCTACTCACAGAAATGTATATACTCTACAGGGAAAGGCAGTGACTAAGTACACAGCTAAGCTCCACCATCAGAGGGAAATATTTAATGTAAAAAGATAGCAAATATGCAAGGAAAAAAACATTGACTCATATGGTAAATCTGAATGGAGCTGAACTAGGATTTGGGGAAAGGAGAGAGGGCAAAGTGGAGAAAATTTGGCTCCAAGGAGATACTAATAAAAGATCTCTTGAAATAATTTCCACAATGTTCAAGTGGTCCTATAAGAAAAAGACACATGTGATAAGGACAAAGAAAAACTTACAAACATTGAAAGACAAAACATGACATTTATATCATAACCACCTAACTCCTTTTAATTAAAGGATCTTGCATTTTAAACTGTCCTTTGCATTACTATATTGCACATAGTAGGTGCTCAAGAACTTATTACTTTCAAAAAGGAAACTATCACCATAGTACACATTTTTTAAAAAGACTTTGCTTTCATTCTCAAAGTTTGACTACACAAAACAAAACTAGAAATATACTCTTGGTAATTAAGGTTATTTCTTAAGTGGTGTTGGAATGAAAGCAGCATATACATTTTCAGGGCTTCGTAATCATCAAAACTATTCTCCACCATCCTGGGAAATGTGCCTCTGGATAGACTCCAAGAATCTTAGCAACAAGACTGCAGCTCCCAAGCAGAGCCCCAGTCCTCTGATGGGGCCAGAATCCCAGAGACAAAGGACTATTTATTGACATGCACTGTCTTGTTTCTGAAGCAGGAATCCCAAGGACCAAGCTAATGAGGAGTCAGTGCCAAGATGTCATATTGTGTTAAGAAGACCAATCCACTGAGAGTCTGTGTGTCTGCACTCAGCCCAGACTGGAGGAGATGTAGAGCAAATACATACAGCGGCTTCTGAAAAGACCGTAGCACTTGACACTAGAACAGTAAGACAATCACTGTGTCAGTTGGGAGTGTGGGAAGATCTCAGGCCACAGAGTATTTCTTTAATAAATGGGCAATACCTGGCATGGAAAAACAGAGGCTGCCAGCTGCAGGCCCAGGCAAACAGGAGTTTGCCATAAACTCCTGAGCATGACATTTAGGGCCTTTATGTGATGACCTGGAAGGTCTGTGTCTACCACAAGCCTCTCCTAGGACTGGTGTGAATGGCACGTAAACTCAGCACAGCTGAGTTCCAGAAGAACAATTTACTTTCCTGCAAACTGAAAGAGGAGGTAACATTTTCTACATCCCATACAGAACTACCTGTGAATGTTTTCTAACTTGCAAACATCTTGGAGAAACTCAGCAAATCAAGTACAGAAAAGCGCTTCAATCTCTACCAGGGCCAGCAGAGAATACTACTGATTGCTGAGCTCCTCAGAGAGCAATGTGCTAAGCACTGTGCATTCATCACCTCACTTCAGCCACACAATTCTATAGATCGGAAACATCACAAACCCCCTTCTAGTGATGGGACTAGCAACATCAAGATAATCTAGCAATTTTTTAGAAATGAAATTTCTTAGGTCCTACCCTAGACATATGAATCAGAAACACTACAGGCAAAGAAATCTATTTTTAACAAGCTTTTCTGATAATTCTGAACTACGAGGAACCTTAGACCAGCAACTTAGCCAAAACCACACAGCCAGTGGGAGCCAAAGGCCAGTAGTTTGGATCCAGAGCTTTTGCTGATTTGGATTCAGTAATTTGGATTCAGAGCTGTGCTTTGAACTTACCTGGCCCAAGTGAGATCACCTTCTCTATCTACAATCTCTAACTTCACATCTAAAGAGTCAGAAAACATTGAAAGAAACTTGACCTTGCTGGGCATGGTGGCTGACACCTGCAATCCCAGCACTTGGGAGCCTGAGGCAGGAGGATCCTTGCAAGTTCGAGACCAGCCTGGGCTACAAAGTGAGCTCAAGGCCAGCCTGAACCACATAGCGAGGCCTTATCTCAAAAAGGAAAAAAGAAGAAGAAGAAGAAGAAGAAGAAGAAGAAGAAGAAGAAGAAGAAGAAGAAGAAGAAGAAGAAGAAGAAGAAGAAGAAGAAGAAG
>PVLA01006157.1:106487-130010 GCA_004027455.1 Hydrochoerus hydrochaeris | reverse complement strand
CCCCTGGAGTCTCCACCCTCGACTCCATATTGAGCATTACATAAAAACATACACATGTGAACTACACAAATTACAATTATCAGTACAAAACATTCCAAGATCCCCGCACCCAATTCCCACATGCGGTGTCCTTTTCCTGGAGAAGCGATTGTCACAAGGCGTGGATGGACTAGGACGCGGCATGGACAGAAAAGGGCGCCGCAACTAGGGCTCCCATGAAAAGTACTATAGCCATTCTCAGCGACAATGAGGTCCCAAGCTCCTCTGAGGATGAGAATGGCTGAGTACATACCAGAAAGCCAGCATGACAAGCTTCTCCTGGAGACTGAACAGCACACATCTTCCCCTCCAGAGCCAGGAAGCGACACTCAAAGTAAGGACCAAACCTTTCCCAAAGTGAACCGCAGCCACTCTCAGTGAGAAGGTCCTGAGTTCCTCTGATGACAATGGCCGAGTTCATATCAGGGGAGCCAGTGTGACGAGCTCCTCCAGGACAACCAACGGCTCCAGACGACAGCAGCCCTTAGGAGGACCCGCAGCACTGGTCTTCCTCTCTGGTCTCCTTTGCATGCTGCCAACAGTCCTCAGGCAGGCAGTCCACACTCGGCACCACGCTGATTCAGTTCAGCTGGTGTTTAAGTTGACCACTAGTTACCAGTCCACTACAGATGCCCGTGGCATCTCTAGCATGAACTGTCAAGGTCTAGGCTGTTCTTGTGTCCCCTGTCCTGTGGCTGTGCTGCCAGTCATCCGCCTCCTCCTGTGCCTGTACACTTCTCTTCTGCTTCCTGTCTTTTCTTGCTTGCTCACTTGCTATAGCTTAAAACAGCTGATGTCTGTCATCTTTTTGTACTGTTCACAGTGCCCTTTTGCTCTGAGTGCCACATTTGCCACATCCTGAACACTTCAGTTTGTCAGATCATTATTCTTGCATGCATCACAGGTGTTTTGCAGTCTCCCTTGTGATTTCTCTGTAGACCAGGCCTGTTTACAAGCAGACTGTAGAGTTGTGATTTCTGTCTGCCCTGCAGCTGCCTGGCACCTGCATGAGAAGAGCACATGTCCGCAGGGCTGTGGTCTGTGCCCGTGGCCAAGCGCGTGGCTCCTGCAGTCTTGGCCCACTGTCTGGGTCGACCTGAAGGTGGGGTCTTGGAGTCTGCACATCTGTTTCCCCATGGTTTCTGCCAGTGTGTGCTTCTGTGTCTTAGGACTCTGTGTTCAGATGATGTGGGTGTAATTTTCCCATCTGCTCCTAGTTCACCTTTTCTCATTAGACTATATCTTATGCCTGGTGACATTTTTGTTTCAAAGTCAATTTGGCTGATACAGTGTAACTAACTGCTCATCCTTTTTTGTTCCTGTCTGCATCATTTCCACTTTTTGTCAGTAGTCTTCATCCTCCCAGTGCTTCCTGCTGGAGCTGCTGGCTACCCGTGGCGATGAATTCTGGCCCTTTTGTGAAGATGGCATCTGCCAGGTTTCCCCTGTAGATACTGCAGGTTCCCTTCTGTTTTTCTGAGACAGTCTCGCTAGGTAGCCCTTGAATTCACAATGATATTCTTGCTTCAGCCTCCTGAATGCTGGGATTACAAGTGTGTGCTGCCATGCCTGGCTTCCATGTTCCCCTTTGAATGAACCTATGCCAGTGCCTGCTCCTTCCTGGCTTGAGTCTTGCCTGAATGAGTTATTGTTATGACTGTTGAGAATTGGTGACTTTTGTCTTCTATATGTGTTGCTTTGCAGTTTTTTTTGTAATGTTGGACTTTTTCTTCTCCCCTATGCCTCCCTGCATTTATTTTATTTTATTGTTTGTTTTGGGATAGAGTCTGGTTATGTAGTTCAAACTGGCCTTGAACTTTTAGCAGTCCTCCTGCTCAGCCCAGCTTAATGGATTCTTTTTTTTTTTCTTACTCAGTGGGTCCTAATCCATTATTGCACTGATCATATAATGTTCAAACTGTCCAGAGTCTTCCTGTGAAAGCCTCTGCAGGCTGGCATCTCTTCTTTGTTCATGTCCCATTGTTTGACATGTCCTTCCTTCTTGGTACAGTATATTCCATGTTCATTTTGTATTTTCTCTCTCCCAATCTTGTAATCAATTATTTTTACAGGGAGTCTTGCATCTTCTTGGTGCTGAATGTGGTGAATGCTGTTTAGAAATCAGGATCTGAGCAGGGCATGGTGGCACATGGGAGGCTAAGGCAGGAGGATTGCCATGAGTTCTGTTCCAGCCTGGACTACAAAATGAGTTCAAGATTAGCTTGAATTGCATAGTGAAACTCTGTCTCAAAAAAAAAAAAAATCATATATGCCCTGGAAGTTTCCTGGGCTACATAGTTCAAGGCCAGCCTGGACTATGTAGTGAAACCCTGTGTCAAACAAACAAACACATAACATTCTATATACCTTTCTTTTGTTCTTTGCTCACTTCATTTAAATATATAGTCTGTTTCTGGGAGGCTGAGGCAGAAAGATTGCAAGTTGGAGCCCAGCCTGGCCAACTTAGTAAGTTAGATTTTTTTTTTTTTTTTGGTACTGGGAATCAAACTCACAACCTTGTACTTGCCAGGCAGGTACTTATGCCACTGAGCTAAATCCCCAGCCCAGTAAATGAGATTCTGTCTCAATATTTAAAAAGGCTGAAGATGTAACTCAGTACAAGAGTTCAATTCTCAGTACCAAAACAAAAGTATAATTTAGCCGGGTGCAGTGGTATGATCCCGGAATCCCATCACTCAGGAGGTTGAGACAGGAGCAGCACTTGTGCCTAGGAGTTTGAGACCAGCACTGGCAACACAGTGAGACTCTGCCTTAAAAAATGGAAGAACAAAATCATCATCTTAGGAACACGTACGAGCTGCAGTTCAGTGGCAGAGCACTTATCAGCATGCATGAATTTGACCCCCAGCACCTCAAAGATGAAAAGAAAATCTTGCTGCCACTACATTTCAGTTTCACCAGTACATACCAGGACTTTATAACAGTATCCTGCATTTTGTGTACTCATCCAGTTTTGTATATATGGGTTTTAGGTTTTTCTATTGTTTTACAATAGCAAATAATGGTTCCTGAGTGCTTTGTTTTGCATATGCTTGCATGTGGTTGGGAAGGTGCCCTTTGGGGAATTGCATCCAGCAGACTACAGGGCCAGGTAACCATAGCCTAGCGTGGCCTCACCCACAGCACAGGCTCCCTGGTTTTCAGACTTCTACCACTTCCTAGATGACAGTAGTTTAAATACTCATGTCTGTAATTGGGAGTGAAATTCTTTACTTTTCATGTATCAGACTGGTTTTATACTTTTGTTTTTTTTTTTCTTTTTTCTTTTGGTAGCAGGGATCAAACTTACAACCTGGCACTTACCAGGCAAGCCCTTGAGTTGCTGAGCTAAATCCCCTTGCCCCCTACCCTTTTGTCTTTTTGAGACAGGGTCTCACTATGGAGTTCAGTTGAGCTTACTTTGTAGCCCAGGCTGGTCTCAAACTCACAATGATCCTCCTGCCTCAGCCTCCTGAATGCTGGGATTACAGGCGTGGGCTGCCACCACCACCACTGGCTTTTTTTTTTTTTTTTTTATACCAGGGATGAACTCAACTTCACATTTGCCAAGCAGGCACTTATGCTGCTGAGCTAAACGCCCAGTCCCAATTTTTGGTTTTTAAATTATGTTTTTGCCCACTTTTCTCTTTAATTCCTAATCTTCTTGCTTCTTGGTTTTAGAGCTCTTTCTGAACTGGGAATATTTTCCCCCCAGGTACTAGAGACTTGATTGATTGATTGATTGCAGCTGGGGCTCGAACTCAACCCCCCCCCCCCCACACACACACCCAATGATTTCCAGGCAGGTGCTTGTGCTGCTGAGCTAAATCTCTGGCCCTTGTTTTTTATTTTGCAATAGGGTCTAAGTACTAAGTTGCTGAGACTAGGCTCAAACTTTTGATTGTCCTGCCTTAGCCTTCTGAGTGCTGGGATTAAATGTTTATGCCACCCCACCTGACTTGCCCTGGAAATTTGTTGTTTGTTGTCAAGTTTTCCCATTGTGATGTGTGTTTGTGCATGTGTATGTATATGCATATAAAAGCTTTTTTAAAAATTCTAATATTAACTTTGGGGGATTTGTTTTTAGTGGATCTTGCTGTGCTGTCCAGACTGAACTCAAACTCCTGGGTTCAAATGACCTTCCTGCCTCAGCCTCCTGAATAATGGGACCATATGTGTACCACCATGCTCTGCTCAATTTTTGTCTCCTGTGCTAGATACTGAGCCCATGGCCTTTTCCCAGGCCAGGCAAGTGCTCTACTACTAAGCTGCACTTCAGCCCTATAATACTGACGGCTGATTTCTGTCTTTACCCCACCTGCTCCTTCTTCATCTCAGCCAGTTAAGAGCCCTCTGTCTGGTGGTGTTGACTCCTCCCTGGGAGCCCTTATCTGTGGAAAGATTCTTTGAGAAGGCTCCCAAGTGTGGGGTTCCCTGCATCCCTGAGCGCTCAACACCTCTTCCTGTAGCCTGGACCCTTGCAGGTCTGTGCAATCCAGCCTGGCTCCTGGGCTGTGGTCTGCGTGCCCTGGGCTTTTCTTCCAGTGCCCATGCTGGATTCAGTTCTGATCACTGCATTAGAGATCTTGGCAATAGTGCCTAGTCCTCAGGTGGGCTCCTTGGCTCACCTGCCACTGATGTCAGAGGCCACCTTGACTTGTATGGCTGTGCTGGCAGGTGCTCAACCCACTTAGGTTTGGCCAGTTGCTTTCTTTCTCTGAGCCAAATGCTCTTCTGCACCCTCGAAACTGTGCACTGTGGGAACTGTTAGCCTATTTCTGGCCCTGTCTCCACCCTCCATGAAGCTCCAGGAGCTCTCTAGAAAACCACCATTTTGGGATCACATCTGGGGAAGAGAACCTGCATGATTTGGACCCACTAGCCACATGTCATCAGCACTGTAGTGCAGGTCCTCCTGGGAGTACCATGTGTGTACTCTGTTTCTCATCAATCCCTCCCCTCCCACCTGGTTGCTGCTTTGTCTTTTGCTTATAAACTTGAACTGAGGACTTCCTGAGCCCTGTGTTCTGTAGCCCTAGCTGATCCAAAGGCCCATGGGGTAATGCTGTGCTCTGTTCTCTTTTGCTCCAGAGAAGCAGGAAGTGACGGTGTTGGAGTCCCACAAGCTGCCTACGTCACTGGTGTATGGGGCTGACTGGTCCTGGCTCCTCTACTGTTCCCTGAAGGCAGCGCCTCCTGCATCCCTTCCTGACAGTGACGTAGGAGACCAGGTCTGTGGCCTGAAAGTTGCAGGTGAGCCACTGGTACCTTCAGACAATGGCGAGGATGGCAAGGGTGATACCAGAAATGACAGCTGGTTTAAGCTGCAGTCTTTTCTCTTGCCACTCACAGAGGACACGTGGAAGAGCAGCAGCCAACCACACACCCCAGCTAAGTTCTGTGACTCCAACCTCTACCTTGAAGGGGTGAACTCTGACATCATGCTTCTGGCTACCTGCTCGTTTTATGACCATGCTCTCCACCTCTGGAAATGGGAGGCCAGCTGAGCTTGAGATCATAGAGACCTATACCAGGAGTGATGCTTTGTGCTAGGCAGCTGGGAATGAACTGGGTGTTCTTTTTGGCAGTGAGTGGGATTTTCCAGCTCCAAAACTGAAGTTTTGTGGGTACAGTTTGACTTTCAGCCCTTCACAATGTCTTTAAACAACTATTTGTATTAATTAAATGAAGCTGTTTTGGAAAACATCAGAAGTAATTTTGTATGTTTTTTTTTTTTTTTTGGTGAAGGGACTGAACTCAGGACCTCACACTTGTGCCACTGAGCTATATCCCCAGTGTCCACAGATGAATTTTCTTTTGGTGTGGTGATCTATCCCAGGGCCCTGTACATGAGATACATCCCAACCTCCAAGTATCTTTAAAAACACATGAAAAGCCCACCTCCTGCTGTAGAGCAAAAGGAAGAGGTCCATGTGTACTTCAGAACCACCTCAGGTTACCCTTGTGAAGCAGGTGAAGGCAGTGTGGGACACTTAACTGCACTAACAAACTGATGGGCTTTCAGGTCCTGGACCCACAGCAATAGGAACACAGGTCAGGCATGTGACCCATCTGGCTCCCACAGGATGCTCTGTAGGAGGAAGTGGGCCAGACTGACAGCTGAGTTATCAGGCCTCAGCGCCTTCACAGAAGAGCACTGGACAGGCAGTTAGTTCTACCCTTGTCTTATTTTTGATGACAGGATGTGCCAGTGTAGGCCATATTGATTACATTTTTCAATTATAATGAACAATTCCCAGCTAAATGGCCATTTTTGGTAGCAGGAACAGAACCCTCATCCATTCTTTTGCTAGAAAAGTATTGTATCATTGAGCTATATTATCTCTAGCCTGTTTTTCAGTTTTTTGATAAAAGGCTTCACTAGTTGCCCAGGCTGACTTAGAACTCACTATCCTACCTGCCTCAGCCTTCTGAGTGCTGGGGATTACAGGTGTGTGCTACCAAGCCCAGCTGGCCAATTTATTTTAACTAAAAACATGTTGGACCCTTCACTAGAGTGCTCTTTGTTTTGTTTTTGAGACAGGGTCTCACTATGCAGTTGAGGCCAGCCCTAAACTCGGGGGCCTGGGATGATCATCCTGCCTCAGCCTCCCAATTGCGCGAATTAGACATGCACCAGCACACCTGACCTAGAGTTTATGTGAAGGGCATTTCAAGTAAGGGACAGCTAAGTATTCAGTGGAATGCAGGTCTGAGGGATTGTGACTTAAAGAGGCAAACGACACTGATCAGCAGAGACCAATTTGGCACAACTTCTTGTGCAGCCTGTTCTTTAGGTTTTCTCCAATTTCACCCAGTTAAAATAAAAATACCCACTGTCTTTGAGTCCATAATGAATACACCAATTGATGCTTTGGGGAATGAAATAGGCAGTGTTGCCTTGTGTGTCCTGCCTAGGAAATTCTCTTACAAGTGTAAGCTGTAATGGGCATGCCTGCAGATCTGTCGCCACAATTGTGTGGGACCTCTGTATGAACTGCACAGGATCTATTAGATGGCAAACTGCCAACCGCTTGATGCCAGACACACTAGACAGCAGGAAAGGTGTTTAATAGACATGCCACAAGGGATGCTTCATTTCTCTGAACTCACAGTCTGACACTGGGTCAGTGCAGTCAAACCTATGGTCACTGGAATCTAGCGTGGAAAGTTCTTGGGATACAGCTGAAAGAGCTTGCCTTCCTGGGTAGGCTCAAAGCCGTACTTTTCCAGGTTGTCTGGATCAAAAGTGCCTTCCTTGAAGTCCTTTTCGATAGCAGGTGCAACTGTTTCCATGAAGAGCTCTCTGGCTGTCAGCGGGGTATCTGTGCCTGCCGGAGCGCGATAATTCACGTAGGGCTTGAGTTTGAAGCCGGTCAAGTTTGGGACGATAAATTCTGGGACCTGTTCCTTTATCTGCACAAACTTCCAGCCCGGGGCGTGGACGCCCGTACCCTTGGCGCCCCGGCTCTTGTAAAAGGTGCGGGGCCCTCGCTTGCTTGTCCACTTGCTCATCCTGTCCGCTCCTCGCACCAGGCCTTGAGTCACTGTGGTCAGGAAGCCCATGCTGTGCCCTGTGGGAGGAAACTGCTCAGAAAGTCGCACATCCAGGGCGGACGAGAGGAACAGTGCAGGCCCGGCAGATCCCAGACCCTGAGGACGGAGAGGACGCTGGACCCAGCTCAGAATGCGGAAAGCCAAGGGAAGACCCTAGATCCCAAGGGTGAAGGGGACGCTGTACCAGATACAAAAGGAAGGACTGACCTGGGCCAGCGGCTCTCACAGCCCTCCACCGGGCACCGTGGACAGTTGACGCCTCTGCGACCGCGCCGCGCTCCCTGCGGACGGCCGCCACCGAGCAACAAGGGGCGCTGAGATTGGTTGCTGCCGCGCCAATGCACAGCCTCCCTGCGAGGGGCGGGACCTTGGAGCCCCCGCCAATGCGCGGAGAGATGGGCGGAGTGCCGGGAGCGCGTACGTCTGGGAAGTCGGGGGCGCGCACGGGGAGGCTGGCATTGGGAGCGGGTCCGGTGAGTCACCGCCCAGCGCCGGGAGGTGGCATCTCCGGTCCCGCCCAGTGGGGAGGTGTCGCCCTCGCTCCCCTCTTGTAGCTCCATACTGAACCCAGCCGGCGCGACCAGCACTGCTTAAAGGCTCGTTCCGTAGGGTCCCCCGAGGGCCCCAGAGTGTCTTCCCACGGCTCGCGGTGTCCCCCTAGCCCCCCTTATTGTCCCCTTCACTCAGCAAGGTGTCTCCTCACCCCCTCTATGTCCCCTTACCCCCCTACGGTGTCCCCTTACCTTAAGCAGTGCTACTCTGTTCCTCCCCCCCCCCCTTGCGCCCTGTGGTGTCCTTCAGTCCCTCCACGTCCAGTGGTGTATACCTCTCCACTCTTTGGGGTGTCCTCCCCCCCGCCTTTTTTTTTGGTAGTGGGGCTTGAACCCAACCTAGCACTTGCCAGGCAGGCGCTTATGCTGTTGAGCTAAATCCCCGGCTTCCCCGCCCCTCTTCCATGGTCCTTTGGTGCAGTGTTGGACACCAAGAGGGTGCCGCCCTCTGTGCCCATCCCCCCTGTCGAGCCAGGCCTAGTGAAGACCTGTGCCCTGAACCCGGAACCCCTGAAACCTGTAGCTGGGCCTTACCGTGAGCTCCCCTTCTAGTCCTGCCCCCTTTGTGGCCACGCCCTTCCTCTCCTGGCCTTAGCCTCTTTGCTTTGCCCCTCGTGAACCGTGGGCCAACCATACCCTTTGCCTCAGCTGTAACTGACCCTGGACTGCCTGTCCCAACCCAGCCCTGGCACTGGGCCTAGCTCCAACCCTGGCTGCGGGGAGAGAGCGCGTGCCTGGCTTTGGCCAGCTCCTAGCCACGTGAGTGCTGTTTACGGGCGGTTGCGTCTTCCACAGCTTTCTCTTCTCCAGGAGAGCTTCCCTGCATGGGAACCTAGTGTGACTTTGACAGGCACAAGAAAGCTGGGCAAGTAGGCGGTGGCCCCTGTGTCCTTTGACTCTGGATTGTGTTCCTTTTTCAGCCATGCAGGAAGAAGAAGGCGTCTGCCCCGAGGTAGGTACACCAGACCCGAGAGAAGCTGAGAAAGCCCCCTTAGAACTGCTGCTGGCTGGAGGGCAGCTCCTCCACCTTCCTCTTTACCTCAGACCCTTGGAGCAGGAGGAGTGTGGGCTGGCATAGGGCCTGGCACCTTGTCAGGGGACAGACACTTGCTGACAGCTGTGCTTAGGCAGCATGGACCCAGCTGCTGGACATGTTTTTGTTGTCTGTTGTTCTCCTAAGGTCACAGTTATTTCCCACATCTCCTTCGGACTTCATTCACTTTGCTCAGGATCTTTTTCTCAGTCTAACTCAGAGCCATATCCCAAATGAGTTTGTCTTTAAACCAGGCAAAGTAGCATTAAAGTGGCAGTGCAAAGTTAGACACACTGCCACTCTGCCATTGCAGGCTGTGGGAGTGGTCTAGCTTTTCCTTGGATAGGCAGACCTGCAAGTGCTCAGATGGACCCAGGGGAGGTAGGGCTGTGTCGGAACCCTATTGTGAGCCTGACTGCTGTTAGAGAGTTGAGTTGGGGCAGAGGACTAGGAAGCTGGGTGCTTCAGTGCTGAAGCAAAAACCTGTTGCATCAGGAGACTGTGTGTGGCGGTGGTCCCTGCTGAGGTCCTTGTATGGCTCCTTTGTGGACATGTGCTCTGGGACAAAGGTTTACACATGATGAAATCACCTGATAATGCATGTTTCAGGATGCATCCTGTCCTTAAGAGATGCATGGCTGTCTCTGGAACCTACTGCACAGACTGGGTTTTCTGGACACCCATTCATACTGCCAAACAGTGCCTTCGGGATGCTTTCCTGAGTGCCCTTCTCCAGGGTTCCAGGGTGGATCACCATGTCTGAGGCTTGGCTTTCTGAAGGCTGGGCTTTGGTCCTTGGTACATGTGTAGAAACTGGACAGGATTAACCAGTGGCTCTTCTACTCCATCAGTGTCTGGCTGCTGGGATGAGGAACAGAGGCCCTGCATGGTGGTGGCTTTCCGTCCCTCTTCAACTTCCAGCTTACAGAAATCAGCAGTTTCCTCTGCTGGACCCACACTTACTTTCCTGCCTGTGCCCTGCCTGCCTGTCCCCTCACCTGGGGACAGGGGACAGACACTTGCTGACAGCTGTGCTTAGGCAGCATGTGGATCTAGACTTCTTGTTTTTTTTTTTTTTTTTTTTCCAGTACTGGGGATTGAACTCACCACCACATGCTTGCAAGGTAGGCGCTTATGCCTCTGAGCTAAATCCCCAGTCCCTTGGATCTGGACTTCTGATGCCCTGTCAGCACTCTTCTGCAGGCAGCAGGGTAGAGGCACAAAGCCTTTTGTCCTGTTTCTTCTTAGTATAGGGACATTCTAGATGGTTCCTTGGGGTTCCCCCTTCCCTCTTCTGTCCTTTCCTGCCTTTCACTGCCCTCCTTTCTTGAGATGGGGGTCTTACTGTATCACCCAGTCTGGCCTTGAACTCCTTAGACTCAAGTGATGAGTCCTGCCTCAGCTTTCCAAGTAGCTGGAACTAACCAAATGAAAGGCTTAGTGACCTCATGTCCTCCTGCAGGTGTTCTGAGCCCTGCTGCTGTGGAGGCACCTGTGGATCCTGAAGCTGGCATCCCAGGTCCTATTGGTGTCTAGGTCTTGGTCTCCCCTGTGCCTAGGGCTTGCCCCCTGGTTTGCACCTTGTGGATTGCACAGCCCAGGGCTCAGGCACACTGATGATGCACAGGGCCTATGTTGTGGCAGCCCATCTTATGCCCGAGGAAGACAGGTACCCCTGCAGGTGACACAGTGTACCTTGGTGTCCTGGCCTTGTTGCTTTGCTCTGGGCTGCAGGCTGCTAACCTCCAGTCTGCTGTCCAATTTCTGCCTTCTGCCCAGATCTGGGAAGCCCAGCTGCCCTTCTACCCACCTGACTCTGCTCTCCCTCTAGGTTGGCCTCTGTTTGGGCCCCATCCTGCACTCCTGGGGTCTGTGGTTTGTGGAGGAGCCACAGCCCACCATGATAACCACGGGGCTTTCCTGGGGGTCTCTGTGGGTCATGGCCATGGCTGGCCTTGCCAACAAGCTCTGTGCCTTTTCTGCCCAGCTGACAGGAATTATGATTGGAGTTCTTCTGGCCCTCGTCTTTCTGAGCGTTGCTATCTTGTTTGTGTACAGAAGGGTTCATGGATTTCGTGAGTATCTCGGTTTGAACCCTGGCCCTAGGGGAGGATAGGGCTGTTTGTGTGTGTGTATCTGTGTGTGTGTATGGTGTAGTTGGCTTTGAGCTCCTGGGAGACCCCTCTGGCATGTGAATCTGTTGTACTCTGGGCACAGCTGCAACTTCCAGTCTCATCAGAGGCATTTTTGAGACAAGTCTGTGTGCTGTCTGAAGGGGGGGACAAGAGGCAGCCAGTGCTGTGCTTTGCATTAGCTTGTGGCCCCTCTCACCTCACGATGCCCCTTCCCACCCCTCACAGGACAGGTGCAGCCCACTCCTCAGTACAGATTCCGGAAGAGAGATAAAGTGATGTTTTACGGCCGGAAGATCATGAGAAAGGTAACCCCGAGGTAGACCCAGGTTCTTCTGCTAGGCCCCAAGCCCCTGGCCCCTGTGTGCTACCTGTCTAGCTCTGTGTCCCTGCTAATGAGTACCAGGCTGGGGGCTGTCACAAGTCATGCCGTATGTAGTTTTCTTCCACCAACCAAACTAGAAACACCCCTCAGACTGAGCCCACCTGGCCTGGATGCAGCTAGGGCTTCTGTGGGGAGGGGGGTCTAGGAAGCCTGAGATCAGAGGCTGCAGCATCCCCATGCAGCACAGCCTTTGCAGCACAGATCTCTGACAGGAAAGGCAAGCAGACAGCTGCTTTCTGGTGGCATCCCTGAGATTGAGAGGTTGTGCCTAGGAAGGGACAGCCCTGTGGGAGTGGGGGCCCTGATTTCACTGAGGACCCATGTGGGTGCCCTGAGGTGAGAGCTGCATGTCTCACTTGCCAGTGCCTGTGGCAATCCCAGGAACTGCTGAACACAGTTCCCTATCCTCTATATTGGGTTCAAGAATTGGTAGTTAGTAGTTAAGTACCTTGGTGCACATTTGTTGTTCCAGCACCCTGGGATGCTGTCAAGAGGACTACAAGTCAAGCCTAGGCAACTAGTGGGATCCTGTCCCAGAATAATATGTAAAAGGGGGCTGGGGTATACATTGGTGAAAAGTCTTGGGTTCAATTCCTAGTTCCAGGGAAAAGGAGAGCAAATTGGTGGTAAGGAACCCTGATCTGGGGATAGGCAGACTGAGTTGGGCTGCTGTTACCCTTTGGTTAGCTGCTGAGCAGGCTCCTCTGGCCTCCTCTCACCTCCCTCAGAAGGCCACAGAAGCCATCAGGCACGGAGCCATGGTCCCATGGAGGTTTGACCGCTTAGCACAGGAGGAGCTCTCCTGTAGATGTGTGGGGCTGTGTGGGATGTTCTTGTCCACAGTGGGTCACCTGTGTCTTGGGCCAGGTGCAGGGCAGGGTATAGCTGGCCCCTGGAAGCTGGTGTCAGGATAGTGAGCGGCCCCTCTGAGGTCCTGAGGGCTGACCTGAGAGCACAGACTTTGCTGTTCATAGGCTCAGTGACCTGTGTCTCACTTGACTCTGCAGATGAGCACAATCCCCAATACGCTTGTGGGGAACACAGCTGCACCCCGGCAACGAGCCAGGAAGAGGACCAAGGTGCTGTCTTTGGCCAAAAGGTACTGGGAGTTCTCTCCCTGGTGGGCACAAAGATCCTTACCACTGCTGTGAGTCCTCTTAACTTGAGTGTGTTAAAGGTGGAATGTTCTTGGGTTCAAGAGCACTTGGGACCTGGGTGCATGCATGCGTGCATATTTGTTTTAGTCCCAGGGGTCAAGCCCAATGTCCCATGCATACTAGGTAAGCATTTATCACAGAGCTACCTCACCAACCTGTAGCACTGGTTTTGAATCCCTTGGTTATCACTCATAGGATTTTGCGGTTCAAGAAGGAATACCCCACCTTGCAGCCCAAGGAACCACCACCTTCCCTGCTGGAGGCTGATCTCACAGAGTTTGATGTGAAGAATTCTCACCTGCCATCAGAGGTTTTGTACATGCTGAAAAATGTTCGGTAAGAGCACATGGGTAGGGTGTGTCCTGCAGGCAATGTCAGCCGATGGTGGCATCTCTCCAGAGTGTGGCTTTCCTGTGTCAGTGCAGTTCTTTCTGGGTCACTGGTCTCTGTCCCGTAGAGTCATGAAGTGTCAATGGCCACAGAGCCTTGGTTCCATCAGCTTCTCTCCAGGTCTTTCTCAGTATCTCCAGCTTCAGTGTGACCTTGGAGTGAGTGTGAGAAATGCAAGACCAGAAGCTGCAAATCTGAGTCTTCTTTCCTCTCCTTTTCATGAGGAGGGCATGTGGCCTTTCATGCTGTCTTCATGTCTGTCTTGCATTTGTAGTCACTGCTCAAGAACTTCTTTAAGCTGATGGAAATCTGAGAAGCTGAAAATTCTGTTTGACAGTGATGCCACATTGTCTGGATAAACCTATAGATCTGTGGCTCTGGCCTCAGTGCCAATGGGGGTAGTGGCTCATGTCCCTCAATCCTCTTTCAAAATGTGTTCCTCAGCCTGCCTTTCCTGGGAGGGTATCCCACAGTGAGTTCTGCTTGTTCCAGGGTCCTGGGCCATTTTGAGAAGCCACTGTTCCTGGAGCTTTGTAAACACATGGCCTTTGTGCAGCTCAATGAGGGGGAGTACATCTTCCGGCCAGGGGAGCTGGATACCAGCATCTATGTAGTGCAGGATGGGCAGCTGGAGGTCTGCATCCAGGACTCGGTGAGTTGGGGCCAGAGCTCCTGTCCCTTTGCTTAGACTCTGCTGTGGATCTGGAAAGATTATACAGCCTAGTGTGGTGGTTTATCAGGCTGAGGCAGGAAGATCAGTGTGAGTTCCAGGCCAGCCTGGGCTACACTGAGTTCAAGACCAGGCCAGTCTAAACTACAAAAGGAGACCCTGTCTCAAAAACAAAACAAATGCCAGATGTAGTGGCACACACCTGTAATCCTAGTTCTGGAGAGACGGAGGCAGGAGGATCACTGCAAGTTCCAGGCCAGCCTGGGCTCCATAGTGAGTTCACGGCAGCCTGAACTGCATAGTGAAACCTTGCCTCAAAAAACCAAACACTGGGGTGTGCTCAGAGCTGGGGGCCTGAAGAATGGCTCTTTGGTTTAAAACACTCCCAATAGGAACCTGAGGTCATTGTGAAGAGATCACAAAATGTGTGTCCCTACTTTCAACAAACGCCTTACATGTGGGAAAAGGAAAAAACAAATAAGCAAATGAAAACACCAAACCAAAACAAGCAAACAAATAAAAAAATTATGCAAGGTTTTAAGCTTTGCTTCTTTGAAAAAGACAGCCCCTCCCCCAGCATTCAACGCTATTGTGATTTTGACCTTGGCATGTTATCTTTTGCTGTCATGCACGTGTGTCTGTTGTTTAGGTTAGTTGTATAGCAGTGCCTATGTGGTTTTATTTCCTTATTTCACCTGATATATTAGCCTTTATTTATTTATTTATGGTTTTGTTTTGTTTTGGTACCAGGAATCAAACTCAGGACCTTGCTCTTGCCAGATAGATGCTTATGCTGTTGGCCTATATCCCTGGCCCCAATTTTGATTTTTGAGACAGGGTCTCACTATGTAGTTCAGACTGGCCTTGAACTCATGGCGATCCTCCTACCTCAACCTCCAGGCATGTGCCACATGCTTGGCTTATCTAAAAATGTCTCTTTCTAGTCCTTAGACTGATTTGATAATGAATTATCGTATTGATCTACTGTGATCAATTGCTTCACTTTCAGGTTTCTGATATAAATAATTTTAATTGTAAGAAAGTGTTAAGTGATGAGCTAAAATCCTTGTTTGTTGCCTGCATGAAGTGATGCCTTGGAGCCACAGGGCCAGGCCCTGCCAAGCTGTGTGGTGTGTGCCACTCTCAGAGTGTGCAGCGTCCATGGTCATCTCAGGCTGTGACTATTCTTCCACCCCAGTGTTACTGTGTAGAGCCAATGCTCTGTGAGCCCTGATCTTGCAGAGCTCAGCCTTGGAGGTTCCTGCTCTTGTCTTGGGAGCTGGTAGGTCCTGAGACATTTCCTGCCCTGTCCTTCCAGACCAAAAGCGTTATCTGGGTAGAATGGTCAGTTCTCATGTTCATAGCCCACTCTATGGTGTGACTTGATGAAATTTGGAAAGGAAAGATGCAGCTGGGTGGTACACACCTGTAATCCCAGTGCTCTAGGAGACTGAGGCAGGAGGGTCAAAAATTTTAGCCCAACCTGGGAAATTTATTGAGACCCTGTTTAAAATTAGAAAAGAGGCTGAGGGTTTAGCTCAGTGGTACAAGCACCTGTCTGGCAAGCTCGAAGTCATGAGTTCAATCCTCAGTATAAAAAAACTTTAGAAAAGAAAGGGGAGGAAGAGGAGGGTGTAGCTCAGTGAGAAGGTTCTAGTTTTAGTCCTCAGTACTACAAAAAAAAAAAATATATATATATATACCATATAAATATATATATATATAATATATATATATACCATATAAAAATATATATATATATATATATATATATATATATATATATATATATATACACCAGTGTTTCTGGTATCTGGTCTTGGGAATCAGAGACAGTAGCTGCTAGGCTGTCTGCATCCCTCCAGTGATCAGAGAGCCTTGGTCTGCCTGTGGGAGGACCTCAAAAGGACAGGAATAGCCTTAATTTGACCTTCAAGTTGGGTGGGAGGGCCGATGGGAATGACTAGGGCCAGATTTGGACAATTTCAAAAAGGATCTTCTGGAATTAAATTGAGATGAAATCCCTAAAGTGACCAAACTGCATGGTTTTCTTTCTTGTTTTTCCCTGTGGAAAATTATTTTAAAATTCTATTGTTAGTAACTAAACTTGATCCTTAGCACCTCTGTGGTTTATTCATCAAACCAAGTTAGGTTTTGTGAAATTTCATGTAAACCCACCCAGTGAGGGTAAGTGAATCATGGGATTAAGGGGCTGTGGCTAGGTTGGGTAGGGTTTCTTCACTGGTCTATCTTTTTTTTTTTTTCTTCCCTTCAGTACTGAGGATTGAATCCAGGGCCTTACATCCCTAGCCCTTAAAATTTTTTTTTTGTCTGAAGAATGTGTATTTGATAGAAAAGAAAGACAAAGAAGAGCAGGGAAGAGAAGGAAGGAAAGGTCTGTTTGTTTTGTTTTGAGACAGTGTCCCCCTATGCAGTCCAAGGTAGCCCTGAACTTACTGTGCAGCCCTGGCTGGCCTCAAACTCACAGCAGTCCTCCTTCCTCAGCCTCCTGAGTGCTGGGGTTACAGGCATGTGCCACTATACTCAGCTTTAAATTTTTTGAGACAGGGTCTAAATTGCCCAGGCTGGACTCAAATTTGTGATTACCATCCTCCTTCCTCTGCTTCTCAGAGTGCTGGGGGTAGTGATGTTAGGGGTGCACCACCAAGCCTGGCTACTTCCTTTTGTCCATCCTTTTCAGTGTGTATCTCTAACTTCACTAATTCCAGCAGGCCCCTGCCTCTTGTCTGGGGTACCCCCCTTACTGATGGCAGCTTGAGAATGGCCTATGTGCACAGAGAGCCCCCCAACATCTGGCAGACGGCCCCTCCTGACAGCTGTCACTCTGTTCTCATGCAGGATGGTACTGAGGTGGTGGTCAAGGAAGTTCTGGCAGGAGACAGCATCCATAGCCTCCTCAGCATCCTGGACGTCATCACGGTAAGCACTGCTCCCCACGGCGGAGCCTGTGTCCCTGCTTTAGCCCGGGAGCTCTGACCTGGACACTGCTTATCAGAGGCCAGTTCTTCTCAGTGATGCCAGGTGGGGACAGCCCAGGCTGGGGATGCCTCTTTCCAGCCTCTGTGGTAAGGGTGTATGAGGAATGGTATTGGAGGCAGCCGACCAGGGCCAGGTCTTGATGTCTTGTCAGAGGCCAGGGTTTGGACTGACACACACACATAGTGCAAGACTGCAAAGGCTTGAAAGGTGAAGAATGTGTCTCCTGTTCTGCTTCCTGGGGGACCTGTTTATGCAGAGTCACGTGGGGCCGCTGCACCACTGTGTCTTCACTGATCCCAGTCTTGCACAGTGAACAGCAGCACCAGTTTTGTGTGTGTCCAGTCATAAATGCAAAGCCCTTAGGGGGCTTTCAGGGCCCCAGATGTACAACGGGATATCGTAGGAGGTCACCTTCTCATGCCAGCACTTGGTGTGGTCCAGCAGCTGACCTTTGCAATGAGCTGGATTAAGAAGGAGCATCATGTAAAACCTCCTGATTTGTTACTTTTTATTGTGGAGAGTCACAAACATGGAAAAGTGCACACAGTCACACCAGTCTGTCACCAGCTGCTCCGAGCCACAGCTTGGCCCCATTCCTTCCCTGCTAATGTGAGGTTAGCGTCTGTTTAACTTTTTCTTTTGAGTAAAACCTGCATACAGTGAAATAAAGCACAATTACCCGAGTTTTGGTAAGTACTGAGGATTGAACCCAAGGCTTTTGACTGAGCTTCATCTGTAACCCCTTTTAAATTATTTTTTTTTTCAGTTTTGAGAAAAGATCTTGCTAAGTTGCCCAGGTCAGGTTCAAATGTGTGATCAGTCATCCTGCCTCAGCCTCCCATAGTGCTGGGAGCCATCATGCCCAGATTTATCTGATTCATTGTGTGTGTTTGTTTTTAGCCAGTAGCATAATAATTTACCATCATGTTGAAGCTGTGTGTACTCTCTGTAATTGTACTGCTCTGCTTTTATAAAACTGGCAGGATAGGTGTTGCATTTGTTGTTAGCTGTGTATGGTTGTGACTTTTACCTTAGCTTCTGCTGTCCATGTTTAATGTTTCCCAAGCAGTGAGCAGAAGCTTGGAAGGGATGCAGCACACTGAACACAACACTTTGTGTAGAGTACTGTGAGAGCTTGGGTGACCTCTGATCCAGCCCCAGTTTTGCACACATCAGACCATCCAGACAGCATGTCCACGCTGTGCCCCATCAGGAGGTCACAAGCTTGCTCTGTGCCTCTGAAGGAGAGGGTGGACTCCTGCCTTGTGCTATGTTGCCTAGGACCTGTGTATCTTCGCAGATGCTTGGCTGAGCTGGTGCAGCCTCCTGCCTGAGCAGAGAGGACACCTGTCTCCTCAGGGCAGGTCATATCAAGGCCAGTGCTCAGCCTCCAGGGAGCCCGCAGCCCGAGCTGGCAAGGATCAGGCCAATGCATAGTGCAGGCTCCTGAGCCTGTCTTTATGCTACTCTGCTGGGCTGTGGCCTCTGCATC
The DNA here is from genome assembly GCA_004027455.1 of Hydrochoerus hydrochaeris. Lineage (NCBI taxonomy): Eukaryota > Metazoa > Chordata > Mammalia > Rodentia > Hydrochaeridae > Hydrochoerus > Hydrochoerus hydrochaeris. The sequence goes on along the minus strand of PVLA01006157.1, from coordinate 111,604 downwards.
TCTGGGACTCCAGCTTGCTTCATGGGAACTCCGGAATGTGGAGGGGACAGTGGTGGGCCCATGAGGAGTCAGGAAAGAAGAGCTTTGAGTTATGTAGAGGTAGAAACTAGTTAGCTGTTTGCCATCTGCAGTCTATAACCTCTACCACTTGATGGTTTGTTTTTCTTGTTTTTTTCTTTTTCTTTTTCTTTTTCTCTTCCTTTTCTTTTTCCTTTCTTTCTTTCTTTCTTTCTTTCTTTCTTTCTTTCTTTCTTTCTTTCTTTCTTTCTTTCTTTTTTTAGGCAGGGTCTCATGTGTAGTGCAGAGACTGGCCTTGAACTCACTTATGTAGCCGAACTTACAGTGATCCTTCTGCCTCAGCCTCCCAAGTGCTGGGATTACAGGTGTGTATCACCACACCTGGTTGATGTTTTGTTTTTCTTAAAAAATAGCTAACTGAAGGCTATGATAAAGGCCTTTCTCATTTACTTCATATTCTTTCTGATTCTGATCTCATTGTGGATTCTAGTGTCTTCACTTACTCTGGCACCAGGATGTGCATAGCTGGGAAGCAAGGTCATGGGCCATGGCCTGGCCACGGGCACCCCTGCCTCCTTCACCTGCTGTGGTCTGTCTCATTTGTGCCACTGTCAGCACAGCTCATCTTCCATGGTGACAGGAACTCATCCTCCTTGAGTGTAGTGGGAACAAAAAATGGCAGGATGATAGCTGAAAGAAAGTAGTTTACTATATATTGTGATAAGTTTGTCATTTAGAATGATGCCATTTTTGTCTCATCAAACATTTGTGATTTGTGTTTGTCTTTTTTTTTTCCTTTTCCTTCTTCAGTACTGGGGATTGAATCCAGGGTTTACACATGCTAGGCAGGTGTTCTATATCTCAGCCTTTGAAAAATTTTTATTTTGTGAAACAGGACCTTACTAAATTGCCAAGGCTGGCCTTGAAATTGTGATGCTCCTGCTTCAGCCTCCCTAGTTACAGGGATGCGGCACCACACCTGCCCCGTGTTTGTCATTTTTAAAAAAATTTAAATTCTTTAAAAATCACATGTACCCATTTTAAAAAGCATGCTTGCCTTTTTCAGGCAAGTGCTTGAGCCACTGACCTAAATCCCTGGCATACACTTGGCTTTTTCAATAAATATCAGTTCTCTCTCCCACCAGCAGTCTTTCTGATTTTTAGGTCCCTTCTAAGCTCCTTCTTCATAATTCCATCTTAGGTCTGTTGACTTCCTGTCTGGAAGGTGACTGCCCAGCTGCCTTCCCTCCTCCACCCAGCCTTGCATTCATGGTGGATTACTAACACTTTTTGCGTCTCATTCACAGCAGAGCCATGTGGGTCCTATGGGTAAACTTCCTTTCTAGTCAACTTTTCATTTTTCTGGAATTAACCACTTCTCACTTTTTGGCAGATTGAGTGTTTTTCTGTGCACCTGTCACAGCTGTGGGCCTAACCTGTTACCTGTATCTCGCAAGTGGTTCACTTCTCTCAGAAAACCTTCTATCTGTGTGCTTCATCCTCTTGTCTCAGACTGGGGTCCCCTGTGCTCTGCTGTGCTGGGCCCTTGTCTCCTCCTTCTTGGTCAGTCTTTCTTCCTTTCTTCCTCTTCCTTCATTCCTTCCATCCATCCATCCATCCTTCCTTTTTTTTCCCTTTCTGGTGGTACTGGGGATTGAACCCAGGGCCTTTGCACTGAGCTATGTTCCCAGCCTCTCCTTTGTTTTTAATTCTAAATTTTGAGACAGGATCTCAATAAGTTTCTAAGTTGTTCATGCTGGATTCCAACTCACTGTTCTCCTGCCTCAGCCTGCCAGAGTGCTGGGCTCACAGGTGCACACCACCATACCCAGTTTCTACTTTCTCATTTTGGTGGTATAGATCTTCTGTTAGCTTTCTGACAAAGGTGCAAGGCAGGGATGCTTTTGAAATCTTAAAAATACAGAATTGCCTATATTTGTACTATGTTTTCTTTTTGTATGTAGTTCCTGGATTTTCTCAACTTTATTTATTTCGTATTGCTAGATCAACTTTCTAAATGTTCCTCTGAGTTTTAAATTTTTTGTCATAAATTTTTTTTGAGACAGGATCTTGCTATGTATTTCAGGCTGGCCTTGAATTTGCAGTAACCCTCTTGCTTCAAACTCATGAGTGCTGGGATTACAGATGTGAGCCACCACATCCAGGCCTGTCATCATATTTTTTATTTAAGGAGTTTTTGTTGTTGTTCTCTGAATGTTCTTTGAATAACAGCATTTTGTCCTTCCTTCATGGAGGAATAACCTGAGATTCCTCTTGCTCCCTGAGTTGTCCCTGGCCCTTCTGAGCAACTCTTATTTATGTATTTTGGTGGCTATCTTTCTGATCAGGCTTTCCTGGCCCGGCAGCTGTGCATGTGAGTGTGCAGTTCTGTGCACTTGTGCTGATGATCTCAAGGTTCAGGTGAACCTTGAGTACAGGGCACACACTGTGTCCTCTCCCACAAGTCCAAGTCCAAGTCCAAGTTCAAGCTGCTGCTGTGTGAAGATACAGCAGAGGCTGTCAGCCTGTGCTCTAGGAGGCCCAGTGGAAAGCAGCTTTCTGGACCACATGGCCTCTGTGCTACATCTCAACTGAAGGGGCCATTGGCAGTGCCATTGAAACTTTACCAAAGCAGGTGTGGGAGGCTTGGTCCTGGGCTTTGTGTGCCAACTCTGTCAGGTTTGAGATCATAACCGGGCTGTTATTGAGGGCCCAGTTAACATGGCTATCCGTTGGGCACTGACTGGAGACTGATAAAATAAGTGCTTGCTGGAATGTTCTTTAATTTGACTTAGGTGGTGGGTATGTGAGTTAATTATAAAGAGATAGTAATGGGAGCTCCTTTAAAGCTGGGCATGAGCCTGCTATATGGTCAGGGTTACACAAGGGACCTGCTAGAAAAGCTGCTCTTTTCCTTTGGGTGAGAGTATAGAAATCAGCACCTGTAGGCTTTATTTTAGGGCCTCTTCCCATAGAGGAGTTGACCAAGCCTGCCATGGTGGTGTTGACCTGGAGTAGGGAAAGGGCCTCATTCAGAGTGGACACTTTTCCTGCTCCTAGGTCTCAGCACTCAGCTGTCTGCTTTACCTTCTTGGCAAGAATACCTGGTACGCTGCTAGTTTAGGCAAATGCCTCTGGCCAATCTGCTGGTGTGGGGAGATCCCAAGCTGCCTCTTGTGGCTCTACTTGCTTGCTGCTGCATGGTGCTGGCTTCCATGTCCTCAGCTCCCTCAGGCCCTGTGGCAAGCACTTGCTTTCTTTGCCTTGTTCTGGTTATCCTTGCTGGACCACAACTCTTATTTCCTTTCAGAAGCTTCCAAAATTTCACTGGCATTTCCATCAACTCTTAGTTTTTGTCTTAATCCTTGGCTATTTGGATCTTTTCAAGAGAGCAGAGATGAGCATGTATGATCAACAAGGGAACAAAGACCTTCAGTCTGCCACTTTTGATTGGGAGTAGGCTTTGTTATTTCAGAGCTGTTGTGAAATCTCACATTGGGTAGTAAACAGACTTACTGCTGTGACCCTGATCAGCTGAAGCATAGGTTACCCATAAACCAGCATTCAAGGTACTCATGTGTACCCTGGCTATGTCCTCTCCTTTCCTCAGCCCCAGCTACTTTTCTGGAGTTTTCTCTGTTGCTTGCACAATGGGTGGTATAATTTTCTTGTCTCTGGCTCTGTAAGTGGCATTGATAGAAGTGTAGTTCTTCATCAGTGTTCTTAGTCTGCCACAGAACTTAGTCTGCCAGTCTGAGCCCTCTGTGGGTGCTGTTATGGCTCTGCCATCTGTAGCCTGGTGACTCTTCCACTCTGATCAGCACAAAGGTGCTCATAACTTTGCTGTTGAAGGGACACTGCTGATAGTGTATTTGAAATGTGCTACCAAATAATATATCCCAAAAGGAGGTCACAGGGGTATCAGACAATATTTAAATGGACTAAAAATGAAAACACAGCATATTAAAATATGTAACTTTAATTCTTATATTGGAAAAGAAAATAGATCTCACATCAGTGATCCAAACTACCATCTTAAGAATATGGGAAAAAAAGCAAATAAAATCCAAAGCAAGTAGAAAGAAGAAAATAATAGAGATCAGGTCAGTACTCAATGAAATTGAAAATATAAAAGCAATAAAGTTCATGAAACCAAAAGTAGGTTCTTAGAAAGCATCATTAAAATGCAAAAATCTCCAGGAAGACCAATAAAAGAAAAAAAGAGAGAAGAGAGAGACTAGGAATATAAGAAATGGAAGGAAACATTTCTACAGGAGAAACAAAAAATATTTTTTTTTCTAGTACTAAGAATTAAACACAGTGCTTTCACACTAAGCTACATCCCTAGCTCAGTGGAATTATTTTATTTTTTAAAAATTTGACACAGCTGTCTTGCTAAGTTGTCTCAGCTAGGCTTAAACATGAGGTCCTGCCTCAGCCTCCCCAAATGCTAGGATTATAGTTGTTTTACTATTGGGTCCACTTTAAGATGGGAATATTATGAGCAACTTTGTGCCCATAAAGTAAATAATTTTCTGGAAAGACAAACTACCAAATCACCCTCTAGAACATGTGTGTGTGTGTGTGTGTGTGTGTGTGTGTGTTTGAGATAGGGTCATACTATGCAGTTCAGACTGGCCTTGAGCTCACTTTGTAGCCCAGGCTGGTCTTGAACTCGCAACGATCCTCCTGCCTCAGCCTCCTGAGTTCTGGGATTACAGGAGAGAAAATATGTTATTTGAATACCCTTGTATTTATTAAATAAATCATATTTGGACCTAAAATATTCCCAAAAGGGGCACTCCAGGCATAAATGGCTTTACTGGAAAGTTCTACCCAAAGCTTACTTTTTTTTTTTTTTTTTTTTTTGTCTTTTTGAGACAGGGTTTTGCTATGCAGCTCAGGCTGGCCTTGAGCTCACTTTGTAGCCCGGGCTGGTCTTGAACTCACAACAGTTCTCCTGCCTCAAACTCCTGAGTGCTGGGATTACAGGCATGAGCCATCACACCCAGCCAAAGCTTACTTTTGTTGTTTTTTTAAAAAAATTTAAAGAGGAACAAAAGCATGTAAAGGGTAGAGGTAATGCAGAATTCCAAAAA